>VWYK01003192.1:10425-21936 GCA_013399775.1 Semnornis frantzii
CACATTCTGTGCTTCTGTGCTCCACCACCTCCCTGGAGGTGTTCAAGGCCAGCTTGGATGAGGCCTTGAGGGACCTGTGCTAGTGGGAGGTGTCTCTGCCTATGGCAGGGGGTTGGAAATGGATGATCTTTGAGGGCCCTTCCAACCTTCCCATTCTATGATTCTATGATAAACACAGGAGATCAATATCTGTGCAGAATCTACAAAGCTGTTTTTTCTTCTTGAACACTACAGATGGTTTTCCCTTTCCTGATTGTCTTTTCATTCTTGCCACTTTGAAAATCAAGCTCTGGGTGCCAAATAATGCCAATTTGGATCTATTTTTTTATGATACTCTCAACAGAGTTGTAGTTTCACAGGTCAGTTCATCAGAACTCAGTCTGAACGCTCAGGGGAGGAAAGATTTACTATTGGGAATGGAAAGATTTACCTCTTTCCTCATTTTTCCTTCAGTTAGCACTGACTAGTACTGACTCCTCAACGAGAACACATCATTACTATTCCTACAGCTTAATTCTGAATGGCTAAGCCAAGTGCAGAGTTATTTTCTGACAAGAGCAGAGCTATCTTTTGCATAAGACAAGGGTCTTGCAATGCCAGGACTAGGGGCAATGGGTTTGAACTGCAAGAGGGGAGATTGAAAGTGGATGTTAGGAGGAAGTTTGCAGCGAGGGTGGTGAGACACTGGCACAGGTTGCCCAGGGAGGTTGTGGCTGCTCCCTCCCTGGAGGTGTTCAAGGTCAGGTTGGAGGAGGCCTTGAGTGACCTGTGCTAGTGGGAGGTGTCCCTGCCTATGGCAGGGGGTTGGAACTGGCTGATCCTTGAGGTCCCTTCCAACCTTCCCATTCTATGATTCTATGATAACAGAAGCTGCTTCAACATTCAACCATGCAAGGAAAATGAAGCTCATGCAGGAACAGATAATGAAGGACTGGGGTCCTCACCTAACACAGCTGTCGGCACAAGTGGATCATTGGGCACTGCAGGAAAACAAAGCTCATGAAGAAACACATCAGCCTCCATTGGTGTGTTTTCAAGAAGGACAATCTGCTTCAGAGCACAACCCAGCAATAGCTAAACTCCATTAATTTTGTTACAACAGGAAATCAGAAGGAACCCACAGTCCCAGAAAGCATCTTGAATAAAGGAGGAATGAAAGGCAGTGATTTTGGACTTCAGAAATGTAATGATCAAGGCAAAGAGATTCTTAACAGGAATGAAATAAAGAAGGCATTCCATGCAATTTAGTCTTTGAAAGGGCTCCTCCTTCACTATTGTCCCTTTGCCTCCCAGTAAAGGTTCACTTTCACAGCACCAACTCCCTTCCTTTTAGGCCCACCCCCTCCTGTAATAGCTCATCTCAAAATAAAATGTTATTTCCTTGAAGCCTTCCAGGTAATTAAAAATAAATTACATACATATGTACAGTTAATAGCTTTCTTTATGTGAAATGCCAAAGATACTGCTCTCAGTGAGGTTAGGAAAATCACAGATGCCTGAATGAAATGCTCAGCATTTTGTTATTTGCTATCAAAACCAGAAGTGTGCAGACACAAATGGGCTGCGTTGGACAGAAATGGTGGGGTCTAGAACTTGGGTTGGTTCCATCCTGGAACAAAACCTGACAATATCAACAGCTCTGTGATGTAGCTGAGCTCCAGTTCTCATGCAAATCTGCCTGTAAAGGTTTGCTGCATAGCAGGCATCGCAGGAGGCTTGGGAGGTTTTTTATGTCAGTGCAGATGAGTGTCAGGAGAAATGAAGCCTCCAACACCAAAAATCATGTACTGAGGGCACTGGAAAACGGTGCTGCCAAATGTCTTTGCCAGCCAAGCAAGCAGGTGTGGTGGCTGGGCCCCATGGGCATCATGTTAGTCCATCTGGAAGGCTGCCCAAGTGCCTGGCAGCCCCAGCTCACTAATAGCCATGTAGGTTCCTGATGGATATTTTGCCTGAGATCCGCCATCACTTAGTCCAAATCGAGCTGCCTTTGCAAACCTGCCCCCACAAATCTCAGTGCCAGTAAGGTGTCAAACTTTGGAGAGTTTTCAAACAGCTCCAGACCAAACTGTGCAGGAATAGTCACAGGCTGATCCTAAAATCCCCTTTATAATTGCTTATGAGACACTTAAAACGTTAGCACGCCGCAGTTTGGCAAGCCTCGATAAATTGAGCAATAAACTCTCCTTCAAAATCCATTTCCTTCACAATAATCAGGAAAGAACTTAGGGCCCTTAAGGGATGTATTTTGCTCAAGCATGGTGAGCAGTAAGGGAGGCAAGAGAAGAGAGATGGAGTGCCATTCCCAAAAGATGGCCACTTAGAAACTGCTCAGAGCCAAGCCACGTGGCCATTGGAAAAGATCAGGTTCCTGCCAGCTCCGTGGCAGAACTGTCCCTCCTTGGGCAGCTTACACACTACTTTTGAGGTACTCTGAGTCTGTCAGTGGAGCCCCTTGCTTTTGTGCAAGGTGTGGTGCAGCTGCTGGGAGGCAGAGGTTGCTGGACAGTGGTAGCTACAACCCAAACACTTAATAGTCAGCAACCAAAGCTGCCAAACTTTGTCCAAACCAGACAGCTGGCAAGCCTACAAAGAAGGAACATAAATACAGAGCAAATCTGCAGATATGTTAACAAGCTTGCCCCTAAACTTCACAAACAGCAATGAAAACTGCCAGTTTCCTTCTGCTGTAACCTCCTCACTGCCAAGAGAAGAGAAATTAATTTGGACCTCCCATTATTATTCATTACAGACACGGTGCTATGCAGCAATGTTCAACGTGTTGGCATTAAAGACCCTCAGGAGGGAAAACTCACTTTCAGATTTTAACTGAGCTATTCTAGAAGTGCAGTACCCCCTCCAGAACAGCTACCAGTGCCTACTGGAAGCACATGTAAATAGTTCAACTCCTGGCCACATACCAGCAAGGATAACACCCCAAGATGTCTACTCAACCTCGGGTTTATCAGTGGTACCAGGACACCTGAAGCTACAACAACTCTCCTGACAGAGCAGAGCTGTTTTCCCTATGGCTGTTTGCTCCTCTCTTGACCCACACTCCAGCGCTGCATCCGCCACTGCTGTACTTACATCTGGGGCTGAAGTTGTGAGAGTCCATAAAGGTGATGGAGAGGGGATCCTCTGCGTGCAAGGTGCTCTGGTCAGCGTAGCTGCGGTCCATCGCGTTCACCATGTGGGTCATCTCCTGCCGCGTGGTCCCCATGGCGTCCTTGCGTTTCTTCGCAAGTTTGCTGCCCAGCCAAAAAGAAAAACCCAAACCACCTTCAGATTTGAGGAGCACGAATGCCTTGAGCAAGCATCCCCTAGGCTCCTGAGTGACTGGCAAGGCTGGCATCGGTACGAGGCGCCCCCTGCCACGACAGAGTTGCCGGGTGCGTGCTCGCCGTACGCGCGCGAATGCTGGGAGGGAAGTGCTAAACTTCTGTACCCTGCTAATGTTTCTTTTTCCTGTGGAGTAATTACACTAATGCAAACAAATTGGAGAATATAATTAAGTTTTAACTGAAATGATAAATAAGCAGCATCTGTGCACGGAGTTTTATCAACCGTCTCCATTTAAGTCTGCTCCTTGATTTTATAAAATGGGTTAACTCATTCCCCTTGCTTGCCTCGTTAGGAAGGAATAATTTAACCTTCTAAACTACATTGTTAGTCAAAAACCCCAACAAAAGAAGCATAATTATTCAATCTGGATTCATATTACCTTTTATGTTCAGAGTTGCTCTCCTCATTCAGTACACAAGACAGGACACGATACCACACTTTGCTCCTGATATTGAACCTTGGCTCTTTAAGAAGCAAACACCACCCCTCACCATCACCACTCTTCCCCTTCACCCAGTCTGGGAACATCTTCAATTCTGCCTTGCACAGCCTCCATCTTCAATTCTGTCTTACACTGAATGCATCACACTTCAGCAGCAGCTTAATTGTACGACCAGCCCCCTCCAATTAACAGCCTTAAAGTGCACACCTCAGAAACATCCCTCGAGTCTTTCCATTTGACGAACAACTAGAAGTGGTTTTCACTCTCTCTAGAAGTCAGGTGGAAGCAGATAACTATATTTTAATTGTCACTTAAAGCCTACCCCTCTTAAAACATGCACCCCAAGTAGTCAGAGCAGTGCTCGGTGCACCTCAGTTCTGCAGGAACCTGTGACACGCATTAGGCTGTTCTGCAATCTCCCTGTTCCCACCTGAAGCTGTGATACAATAGATAGGCAACCTGCCTCTTTGGATAGATCTGACAGCATGGAGGAGAGACACAACTATCACTGAAAATCCTGGGCTCTGCAAAGTGTGTGTTTAAAGCACAGCTTAGCTCCACCAGCTCTGTTTCTGCATAAAACATCACCAAGCATCCTGTTAAGTGTTTGGACAGTGCTTATCTTGTGTTTCTCTGACTAAAAGAGCTGCTTGTTCTTCCTATATTCTGAAATACCTCTTTAAAATTCTGTGCTACAGCAGACAAAAAAGAGTGTTAGTGTACATGATCCAGTCATATACTTATGAAGTCCTGGGAACATCCACCAGCAAGGTCCTACACCATTCTCTAGGGCTGGAAGGACTTCATGTTCCTGCATATCTAAGAAGCTGGAAGATAGCTCTGCTATGAGGACAGGCTGAGAGAGTTGGGGCTCTGCAGCCTGGAGAAGAGAAGGCTTCCAGGAGACCTTGGAGTGGTCTTCCAGTATCTGAAAGGGCCTACAGGAAGGCTGGGGAGGGATTATTTACAAGGTCTTGCAATGACAGGACACAGGGTTTGAAGTGGCAGAGGGGAGACTTAGACTGGATGTTAAGAGGAAGTTGTTTGCAGTGAGGGTGGTGAGACACNTTTGATCAGACTTAATTTGTATGCCTCACCTCCTTCTTTTCCCTTTGGACAGATAATTCCTGGCTTTATAGTAGCCTTCCAATATCTGAAGGGGGCTACAGGAAGGCTGGGGAGGGACTATTGACAAGGTCTTGCAATGCCAGGACAAGGGAAATGGATGTGAACTGGCAGAGGGGAGACTGAAAGTGGATGTTAGGAGGAAGTTGTTTGGAGTGAGGGTGGTGAGACACTGGCACAGGTTGCCCGGGGAGGTTGTGGCTGCTCCCTCCCTGGAGGGGTTCAAGGCCAGGCTGGAGGAGGCCTTGAGTGACCTGTGCTAGTGGGAGGTGTCCCTGCCTATGGCAGGGGGTTGGAACTGACTGATCCTTGAGATCCCTTCCAACCTTACCATTCTATGATTCTATGAATATTGCCACTTGGTAACTCCCTCACTACAAAACCCAAAGGTGGTCTCTAAAGGTGGGTTTTTTTCTCAGCAAACTCTTGTGGTGTACAAGAGGTTCCTGTGTGTATCACCTGCAGAGTGCCAGCTGAATGTCCCCCCTGAAGTGCTTTATTCTGGGCATTTCCTCCCTGCTTTCCCATCCCCTCAAGACAAGCTGGTTTAAATGATGCTCTGGTAGAAGAAAGTGAAGACCAGCGGAACTTCCAGAAACAAAACTGCTTCAGCTTTCTAACTGCTTGCCAGCGTCATCAAAGCTTTCACAAAACTGGCATTTCTAGTTCAGGCTGTTCCAAAGCCTTTCACTAGACACTGAAGATCTCCTTTTCCTAATGCCACCTCAGAAATGGAACAAAAAGACTATTACATCTCATCTCTTGCCTATATTAAGCCCTTCTTTGAAGCATCACTTTGTAACAAAACTTGCAAGCGACGCTAAATAAATCAACAGCTATTAAGGCTTTCAAGTTATTAACTTATTACAGTAGCTACTTTCTAATTCTCATGCTATGCTTCAGCTCCTAAAAAGGTCTATTGTGCTGTTGCACCGTGGCCCAAAGCTGCTGGGAAATGGCAGGACAGCTTTATTGTTCAGCAGCTCCCTCAGGGTTTGAAGGCTTCTTTTTTCTCTCTCTTTTCCCCCTTCCCTCAGCAGGCTAAAGGCACATCCAACTTGTGCTTCACCAGAGCTAGGCAGATGGGTAGGTTGAAGCACCCGGGGCTGACAGAGAGTGCAAATGATTCTCATGGTTGTCTGCTAAAAGATCCAGTTGGGTGAACCTGCTCAGGTAGGTGCTGCAGTGGGAGCTGGAGGGGAAAAGTGCTCCGTCATAGGATGAAACTGTGTGGTTAATTATCTCGAGCTGAAGCAATTGTTATTTAACAAGGAAATGATAATTTGTCACAATAAAGCAGAGAATGGCTAAGCCAGCTTAGCTTTCCTTTAATTTTCAGTTTGTTTAACGAAATGAACTAATCTGCTTAGAAACATGGAAGAGCATCTCTGTCAGACACTGCTGGTTCAATCATCAAAGCACTTGAGTGCATCCTTGGATCCCCTCTGAAGTCAAAGGCATTATGCACTGATGTAGAATTAAGGAGGTGCCTAACTGCTTTGCTCCCAAACTGCTGCAGCCCTCACAAAAAACCGAACGAGTCATTTGGCCAACACATAGTAAAAAAAGATCATGCACACCAATGTCAAAAAGGAAGATCCACATTTCAGAATGAGTATGCAAAGTACCTCGCAACCACAAAAAAGATATTCCTGCAAAATCCTCCCAGCTGGTTTGGAAGAAGCCAACCAGAGCCTGGGCTGCATCGGCAGAAGTGTGGACAGCAGGGCCAGGGAGGTGATTCTCCCCCTCTGCTCCACTCTGCTGAGACCCCATCTGGAGTACTGCATCCAGTTCTGGAGCCCCTGGGACAAGAGGGATGTGGAGATGCTGGAGTGTATCCAGAGAAGGGCCATGAGGATGAGCAGAGGGCTGGAGCTGCTCTGCTGTGAGGACAGACTGAAAGAGTTGGGGCTGCGCAGTCTGGAGAAGAGGAGGCTCCCAGGTGACCTTCTTGTGGCCTTCCAGTATCTGAAGGGGGCTACAAAAAAGCTGAGGAGGGACTTTTTAGGCTATCAGGTAGTGACAGGACTAGGGGGAATGGAGCAAAGCTGGAGGTGGGGAGATTNGTCCCTGTCAACCCTGACTAAGATTTTATGGTTCTATGGTTCTAAGCCACTGATAGGGCAGAGACCTATTTATAAAGGTGTGGCATTTGGCTACGATCTGCTTAGAAGTGGTGCACAGGATTACTGTTGGTGACTGATGTGCTAAGGAAGAACAATCTGTGTTTTATAAGCAGAGTTTCTAGCTAGGAAATGGGAAAAATTTCTTTTTTTCCTCAGTGTGATGTGTCGCTGTGAATCATAATGCAAATTAAATTATGATTACAACAAACTGAAATGATAGCTATGGGGGAAAAAAAAAAACAAACCAAAACCAAACCAACCAAACCTGTAGCAAAAAGCAAAAGTCTCAATATACAGTTAGAAATACAATATCCCTTTAAAAAAAAACAAACCACAGGGTATGAGTAACAGGAACAATGATACAAGCCTGAGAATAAAGAAAAGGTAATAACCAGTAAAAGGCAATAACCAGGAAGAGTTTAGGTCAATTACAGAGGCTGTTTTTCTTTTTTAAAAAGGGATACTGCATCTTTAAAACATGTAAAATAGTAAGTCACCCGTATTCTACTTACAGATAGTAGGAGTAAGAATAGTAGCTCCTCCTGGCAAGCAAATCACAGACAGTGGAAAAAGAGAAGCAATGGTGAATGAGAAGCGTGACTCTGTCACATTCGATAAAGCAGAGAAATGTGCGTTTTAAAAAGGAAAAAAAAAAAAAAAAAAACCAGAACACAAAGCCAAAGCAAAGCAAAATCCAACTGAAAACTCATGTTCCTTTGGTTAGCATCTCGACTTGCTCATGCACAAACCAGCCTCTACTTTGCCATGCAATTAAAAGAAACAAAAAGCAACCCAACGAGCAAATCCGCCCCCCAAAAAAAAACCCAAACCAACCGAACAAAAAAAACAACAAAAAAAAACCCCAAAACCAAACAAAAAACCCCAAAACAAAAAACCAAACCCAAAAGCAACCCAAAACAACAAACCCAAACTAGCATTATAGAAAATGATTTGTTTGTCAGCAAGACTGCTTGAGGAAGTGACATGCTTGGGATTTCGCTTCTTGGCCTCTCCTCCCCTCCCCACCCCGACCCGGCCCCCAGCCCCAAAAGAAAGAAATGAATAAATAAAAAATGCTGGGCAATCAAATGGATTTTGTTTCTCTTTCCAACATGCAGTTGGGCAGAATAGAATGGTGGCCACCTAAGATGCCATGACAGATGAACAGCTGTGTACAAATCGTGTGCGGGAAAGATGCCTCTTCTCTGTCAGTTGTTTTTTTTGGGGGGCTTTTGGGTTACGAAACCAAACGATTGAGGTCAGAAAAGACATTTAGTGAAAAGGAAAACAGCAAAACAAAACAAAAAAGCCCCAGATTTCATGTTGTTGCCTTTACCACCTTTCTCAGTACACAGGTGTCTGGGTATATGTTTGTGTGGCCGCTGCAGGGAGCTATAGGAGCGCACAGGTTTCAAAGGCAGAGAGATGCCTGTGCGCTGCCACAGACACCACGCAGCTCAGGAATGCAAACATATGCTCCCTGTTTGCTTTTACAACTGGAAATGCTTGATGTAGTCATGCTAAAGCATTAAATATATGGAAGGTAAACAAATGGAAGGAAATGAAAGACACTTGGAAATAGTCCAACAATGACTTGGGGGGGATAAATAAATAAATAAATATGGCATTGCTCGTTAAAGATGCAGTATCCCTTTTCTTAGCTGGTTTGGTTATCCCCAGGAAAAGGACGAGCTGCTAAGAGCTTCATTCTGGAAAAAACTTCCACCCAATTTGTACCAAATGATCAGGCAAAGCCTAAAAGGTCTCGAGCTCATCAACAAAGCTGTTTAGCACTCTGCATCTCAGTCAAATGTACTGCTGCGTTTAACCAGGCGGAGGTAGCCGCGGCCGTGCGTACGACTCAGCAACCCAATGGAAGTGCAGGAACCATCGTTTTAGGGACTTCCCCCTGCAGTAAGCTGTGGTTCACTCAGGTACCAAAAGGGATACTACATAATGTGCCACTGAAGATGTACACTACGGGAGATGATTCAAACAGATTTGGGTTTCCAGACCCCACCACGACTAAAGTGAAGTGTTGTTTCTGTAGGTGTGAAGGTGTTGGGGGCTTTACAGCCGTTCCTGGCTGCATTCAGAGGACTGCCCTGGCTCCCTAGATGGGCTCAGTTATCTAACGTGTACAAAACTTTTCTTTTCTACACTTTTGGGAAGAGAGTTTGACTAAAGCTGGTTGAAAAACCACCCTGAGCAGGGGGAGGGCATGGCACACCTATAGCATACGCCACGGACAACGGATTAAAACTATCAGGATGAGAAACTGCCAAGCATTAAAGATCCATTAAACAGGTTGATTTCTCACCTATTTTGAATACAAAATAGCACAGGAGTTGAGAAATGTTAGGTGCTTTAGAATAATGATCAAGTATCATTCCTAAGAGGGTACTGACTCCACAGGTTCAGAAAAAAAAGGAAAAGAGGGGAAATTTTCAAGCATCATTTCATGGACAAAATTAATGACTTCTGTCAAACAATGCAAGAGGGGAAAAGTATGAGTCTGAAAGGACTCTGAATGCAAGAGGCAGAAAGGATAGGCAAAATGAACACACTGAAATGTAAGCTCATTTTTTTCCCCTGCCAAACTAGTCAATCCCACCTGGAAGAGACTGACAGCATCTAGCGGTAGACAGTCTCTCCCTCTCTCTTCCTCACACCCACACACATGCTCGCACAGAGGCTTCTCTTAGCCATCAGGGGACCGCTGCGACATGCACTGAGAAGCTGACACTCCCCAGCACATACCTTGCAAGAAAGCTATAAAGCAGAGCTGTCTTCCTGCAAAGCTGAAAGCCAGCCCTTTGGGTTGGCTGTTTGTTTGTCAGACCTCGTGTAAAGCACGAAAGGCTGCCTGGCTGCGTGGGATGCTCTGGTGTGCGTGAGAGGAGTCGGACCTTTGGCACATGTGTTTAAGTCTCAACCACAGAGGTAAAGGACAAAAGTAAAAAGCACTTTGGGGAAAAAAAATCACATATGCAGCTAACTAACACACAACACTGGTATGCATACCTAATGTTTCTAATGCAGACGTTTCTTCTCCAAGTTATATATCTCCAGGGACAATTGTAAAGAGGCAATACATTAAAAAAATCTAATGCAAACCAGTAATCATAACAGAGAGAACGAGCTTAGGCACAACTTTAGCACTTTGTTTCTTTCTTAAATCTATAAAAAGAGAACAGCAAGCTGCATTTCAGAAGAACATTGGCAACATTTACAAACACACTTTTCATTAAGGCTTCTGCAAAAGGCAAGGGAGGAAAAAAAAAAAAAAAAAGCAATGCAGACACTACAGGAAGACAAAGGTCTCCTTCTACTCAGGAGGAATCAGCTTGTGCCCTGCAAAGCAGATCCACCAGGGAGGGGATGCACGGGAAGGGAAGGATTGGGTTTGCTGCTATAACTAGGGATTTAGTACACACTTCTAGAGCAGATTGAGAGAGTTGCAACCAGTGGGAAGCCGAGGCTTTGAAAAAAGGAGCGATAGGGTAGCACAACCGACTCTAGGGCAGGAGCATTGGGATGCGGTTAGCATCGCGCAATGCCAGAAGATGGAGCTATTGCTTACTGGCTAAGAAAGCGCTGCAAAAAGAATTAACATTCAGTCAAATTAATGCACTTTTAAACAATTTCATGCACTGAGGACTCGCTAAGATAATTTTACAGCGATGCAGTAAGAGTTTTAAGGAGGAAAAAAAAAATTATAAACCCCATCAAAGTTTAGGCGAGCAGAACTAGAGGTATAAAATTACATTATTTTGCAAGTTGGATAACACCCACAGATACAAATACCTCATTAGAGCTGCATACAGGAAATCGAATTCATTAGATCATAACAACAGGGAAAGTGCAGTAAATTATTATTTTTTTTCTTATCTGCTTTTAAAGAATAATAATAAAAAAAAAAGGTTCCATGAATTTCAAATCCCACCCGTTTTGAATACTCTCTGCATTCCCCCAGCTGTGACAACTTGTATCCCTCCAACTGTAGCTTAAAATTACTTGGAAATGATTAAGGTTGAGTAAATGTATAGCTGGATAGAGGGAAACCCTCTCTTAAATATAAACCTCTCTCTAAACCCACCCTAAAAATCACAGCGGAATCAACGACAAACACAAAGTACTCATCCAAAAAACTGTTGTGAGCTACTGGGCCTCAAACCCTTACTTTTTTTGTAATCTGTAAAAAACACCTATTTAGTTATTGTCTCATCTGGAGTGGGGGGGGGAAGAAAGAAAGATCAGCACAGATCCTTTTCCTACCTTCTTTTGACGATCAGGATGACAACGAGGAGAAGCAGGATGAACACCAGGATCCCGGCGCTTATTCCTGCTATTTTCACCACCCGATCTGTTTGTTTGGCTGGGTCAGGAATCACCTCAGGTTCTTCTGTTGCTGCTGCTAAAGGAATAAAAAAAAAACAAAAACAAGAAGATGAATCAAAAAAACACAGA
>VWYK01003193.1:0-11312 GCA_013399775.1 Semnornis frantzii
AACAAACCCAAAACAAAACCACCCACCTGTAAACATAGAAGTCAAACTCTATCATGATACATCCAAGATGTTTACTGTTTAGGCTTTTTTTCAAGTCTTTTTCTCCTTTAGCACCATATGGGTCACGTCACTTCAAATGCAGTCCAACCTGTGGACCAAAGAAAACACTTATGAATTAACCTACTTCATAGCTTTGTACAGATTACACTAATCAGTGAGTAATACAGTTTTTAAAGAATAAACAGCACAAAAAGTGGTTTAAACTTTATTTAATTTAGAATAAACCTCCTGATATAGCCTCCTGATATTGGACTAAATCCATAGGACAAATAAAGAGAAGAAAGTTAAGACAGGTTAGGTTACGTTACTATGCAAAATTGAACAATTGTTTGCAATGTGGCGTCAGAGCCTCCAAAGAAATTGCTACAAACATGTCCAGCTAAACCACTCCTCATCTATACTAATCTTGAAATTCGGTAATAACCTTAAAGCTGATCTACTTTTAAAAAAGAACTTTGTTTTTTGTGCGCTGCATTCATATCTGCCCATAGCCATAAGTTATTACACACAGAGAGAAAACTATATTAAGAGAGAGACGTGGTATCAAACAATCTTCAAACATTTTGGCTTCAAGCAAAAAGCATTGATTTGTTTTGCTCTGTGACACATTGTGAAAGCTGGAATAACACACGAGAGAGGGTAACACTGTTTCTTACCCATATATGCTCTTACAGAGATAATAGGGATTTTGAATAATTTAGATACATTTGGTTGGTGCTCTGCTTGCTGCTAAAATACAGTGACTGTGCAAGACACCACTAGAGAACACTGTTGAACTGAGCACATGACTAATATTCACTAGCTGTTAGCACAGATGTTTCTTCCAGAAAGATATACGGTTGTTAAGAAAATAGTGCTGCGTTAGGATAAATTCACCATACACTTTCATTGCTATTATTATCCTTTGCTACTTGAAATTCAACCTAATGAATGACTGCAAGCGATAGTTAAGGAAATGTCTAAAACCTCTGTTTTCAGTCAAGTAATTTTAGTCAAACACAAAAAACACAAACTCTTTACATAAGAATCAATTCATTTAACCAGAATGAATTTTTTTAAAAATATCTTTGATAATCAANGTTCAAGACCCTTAACGTTTTTTTTTTAAGTAGTGCAGAGTTTGGCTTCAGTAAAATGCTGGCATTACAATGGTTTATGTAGTCAGCTATCCTAGTAATTTAAGTTGAAATCTTTTACCATTACTTACTTAAAATACAGGGGCACTCAACATTTAGGGCCAATGTGCCTTCTGTGATTGATGGTGAAGACGCCTGGGAAATCCAAACATAGAACAGGAGTAGAACATGTATTAGAAATCTACAATGCACGTTGGATGTATGCAGTGCACGTCAGAGAAGTTTGCCTTGGGGAAATAATGTAATCTCATTTAACAGATTAAAAATCCTTAGACCTTACCAATGATTTCTTTCACTTCTTGCATTCTATAGAAAGGTTTACTAGGAAGCTCCATGAAAGCCACAATAACTTTTTACTGATGTCAAGGTTTCTTTATCTGAAACTGAAATAGTCCAGAGATAAAACATTTGACTCTCAAATATAGGAGCTGGTTGTATGCACAGTAAATAATTCTTGAGAATGTTTGGTGCCATTTCTTGAATTAGATTATGCTAATATTAAAATACTTGGCTAAGTCTTCAAGGTATGGAATATAATCAAGTATCCCACATTACCTTGTCATGTAGTCATATTTACCATCTATTACCTTACTGTACAGTTCAGATTGAGTCTAAATAGGCAGACTTCTCAGTGGCCCAGTGAAGATGAATTTAAGAAATTCTGAGTCAAATACCAGTGGGAAGCCATACAGCGCGAACAGCCAAGATGGTCTTCTGGAAAATGGCCTCAAGATACAGCAGGGGAGGTTTAGATTAGATATGAAGAGATTTTTTTTTTTATCTTTTTTTCAAATACAGGGTTATCAAACCTAGATCCTCAGGGAGATGTCTGAATACCCATCCCTGGAGGTGTTTAAAAATTCTTATCACTTCTTTAAAATAACTTTCTTTGAAAGTACAGAATACCATTGTGTCATCCTAGCTGTAAGATAACATCTCATTTTAAATACTACTCAACTTTATTTCATATTCCATATGGTCTGAAATGTTTAAAAAAACCCAAATTGTACTATGTATGCTTCAAAACAATTGTCTGCCTCAAATACAAAACAAGTATTTTCTTGTCATTTTGTAAGTAGAAGATTCTTTTGCTTCCCATAAAACAAACTGACATTTATTAATGACATTAAATTGGTGACCACTGTGTTTGAAATACCTTTCCAAAGGAAATTCCCCACATAGGTCTGTCAGCAATTATTTTTAAATCCAGGAAATAATGTTCCAAAGCTGGGAAATAACAGCACCTCAATATACAAGGTATTTTGCAGTTCCATGATTCTTCAGGAACCAAATTTTCAGAGTATAAGCTATCACACAGTTTTTTGAGCAGATTGGTTTACCACTGTAAAGGACAACTATTCGTCCCTTCACGGAGTCAGGAAGCTTTTGCTGGACCCAAGTTTGTCATGATACGAATTGGTATCCTTATTTTGCTTCCTTACTTGGACATGTACAAAGGGATACATATTTTAACTAGTTGGTTTTTTGGACCAATGCAAAACACTACGCTATAACGTAGCTGTGGTGCTCAATAATACACAAAAAAAGGGAAAGACATGTCATGCTGTGACACACAGAAGATAGGCTATTGCACTTTTTATAATACCACAATGCACCTTGAACTTATGTCTTTTAGTTCCATTTTATTATTTTTATGATTGCTGCAGAAACTCTCCCACCAACAAAAATCATTTCTTTTGAAGTAGGACATCGTTATAGTAATTGGGAAACTGTGATTAAAAGTAATATTGCAATACTAACGCCCCTGAAACTATCTATAACTCAGAAAAAAAATACTAGATAGAAGTAGACAAAAAATAATTTCAGTGAAAAATGAAGATATAAGTCATCCTGAATCATTTCTTGATACATGTAAAATATATTTCCTCCAGGAAACAAACAGCAAAATACGGGAATGTACAGAAAGCAGAATAGCAAGACCAAAACCTTAAGGCTTTCCTTTCCCATTGTTTTATTGTTTGTTTATTTATTTAATCTTCAGCGTGAACAGGGACTCTGACAAGGTAGAACAAGCAAATTCATGATTCAGTTTTGTTGCAGTTAATTTTGTAATGATGCACAAATTACACATTGGTGAGAATATTTGGAAAGGGTTATGGAAAATGGACGAAATAATTTCATCTTTATTTCTACTATCTAAAATTTACTACCATATTTGAAGAAACATAATTTGTTGATGAGGGTTACACATATGAAAACATCCTTAGAAGTACAGCCTTGCTTTTCACTACTCCTTGCTTTGGTGATATGTACACATGCCACCCACATTTCTCTGTGATTTCAGGATTCACTTGAACTACTTGCTTCCATACAGTTTTAAACAAAATAATGACTCCCTGCTGAGACGTAGCATGACAACTCTGACCCATGCTGTGGAACCGCTGGCAAATAGAAAAACTGGGATGTGTTTGGCAAAGCAACTGAGAGATTTACCAGCTCAGTTGCTCTTGCTTGAGGGCAGGGAGTCTTGAACTAAAACAAATTGATAACATTCACTTCAAACGTACAGTGAAGGAGTAAGATTTTTTTTTGAAGCATGGTGCTGAAAACAAATATTTTTTTTTCATGACCTTAGTTCCAAATTAACAAGCTGAAAAATTTACGTGCCCATTTCTTTGCACAACATAGTAGTAATTCTACCCATTAATCAAACACCCTCAGAAATTCACTCAGTGGAAGAGAAAGCAAAGCCTCAAAGATGTAATTAAAGCAGATTAAGGCATTCGCTTTTCATTAAGTCATAAACATTCTTTCAATTTAAAAAAAAATAAACCAAAAACCCAAACTTCTGAGGAGCACCAACATTTCATTCCAAAAACACTTCTTTACTGCTATTTCAAAATACTCCATGATATAAACTCTTATGGAGTAAAGCTTATTCTGCAACTTCGTACTTTCTTAATAATGCAGGAAATTCTCTTATCCCTCATCCTTCAAATTCTCAAAGTTATAAAACCATTTCTATTTTACTTCTAGCATTTCTTTTATGAGAAATACACAACAAATGTATCTGCACCAGATTTAATGCCTGCGGTAATTCAAAAGGTATTTTAAATACTGAGAAATGAGATCTATTAGGAAGTTTTAGACAATTCCATTATTTTCAGCTGTTTCATCACTCACTGCAAAACACTAGAAGAAATAACAAGAGACGGTGACAGAGGCTTGGCTTTACTGACATCAGTTTCTCTGTCAGACACAGGAAGAATAAATGCAAAATAATAAACCGATTCTTTGTTTTTATGAATTAGAACAGACAAAGAGAAAGGGACCTGGAGGTGCTGATTGACACCTGCCTAAACATGAGCCAGCAGTGTGCCCAGGTGGCCAAGGCCAATGGCATCCTGGTCTGCATCAGGAATAGTTGGGCCAGCAGGAGCAGGGAGTCCATTCTCCCCCTGTACTCTGCATTGGTTAGGCCACACCTTGAGTACTGTGTCCAGTCCTGGGCCCCTCAATTTAAGGACATTGAGGTGCTTGAACATGTCCAGAGAAGGGCAACGAGGCTGGTGAGAGGCCTCGAGCACAAGCCCTATAAGGAGAGGCTGAGGGAGCTGGGATTGTTTAGCCTGGTGAAGAGGAGGCTCAGGGGAGACCTTATTGCTGTCTACAACTACCTGAAGGGTGGTTGTGGCCAGGAGGAGGTTGCTTTCTTCTCTCAGGCAACCAGCACCAGAAGAAGAGGTCACAGTCTCAAGCTGCGCCAGGGGAAGTTTAGGCTCGAGGTGAGGAGAAAGTTCTTCACAGAGAGTCATTCACTACTGGAATGGGCTGCCCAGGGAGGTGGTGGAGTCGCTGTCCCTGGAGGTGTTCAAGGCGGGTTTGGACATGGCACTTGGTGCCATGGTCTAGTCTTGAGGTCTGTGGTAACGAGTTGGACTTGATGATCTTTGAAGTTTCTTCCAACCTTGGTGATACTGTGAAAGAACTGCCACAAATGCTTTAGTATAGTGAACCAACTAGTCTTAACAGTTATTTTGTCATTATGCACATACTGTATCTCAACACTACAGAAAAATGTATTCTGTAGGGTCAGACATTCATTTCTCATGCATAAATAGACTTAGAAATCAATTATATTCCAGCTAGAAAAACCTTGAACAAGTCTTCCTAAAGACATGCAGAAACAGACAGCTGGCAAAGGTTTCACTGGAAGTTCAGTCGCATGAGACAGTGAATTCTGAGTATGAATACCAAATATGGACGTGAGAGAGATGGAGAAGAAATAACAGACTCAGGGCACTGATGAGAATTCAGAAGGTCCTTATGAACACCCTTCTCAATATATCATAGCAACTTCAACCACCACCAAGTTTGTTTTACCTGTCTCCCACCGTCTGCTCTCCTACTGGCAGAAAATGAAATCTTCTGCATATACAGAGATCCAGTTTGTGAAGGTAGTAGTGTATATATATAAAAAAACTTTTTATATCTTCCAGTTTAATGTGATGAATTAGACCTTTTTTTTTTAATTTTTTTTTTTAATGGATGTTTTGTATGGAAGTTTGGTGGCCTCATAATTTAAGTTTCATTTATACTAAGAACACATACATTCATTGTTCTTTCTGCTATGAAACTGAGCAGATCATCCAATTATAGTTTATGTTTTATGATGCAAATCAAAGGAAAAATAAAGCTAAAAATCATTTTAGTCCTCTGTTGACCTTCAGCAAGTTGCCATCAGAAAGTGATAACTGAGAACAAATTTTTATTGCTCAATGTTTTCAGTATTTCATGCAGGCAAATGTTAAATATATAGAAGCAGAAGAATAGTGTCAAAATCAAGAAAAGCACTGTCAACAATTAGCCGAGTATGGACTACATCTTATACTGTTCAAAAGAACAATACAGTGCAATTAGTGAAAAAATGTTATAGGCTTTTTAAATTATTAATACTAGTATTATTACAGACAGTCTATTTAAATATTTTTTAAAAAAACATACCCAAAAAAGCCCCCAACTTTTAATTGCTGATTCTTTCAGCTTTTACAATTGCCAAAATTCTTTGGCAGTTATATCTGTGTGTTGATGAAACACAGGTAATAGCAAAGAAGCTCAAGCTGAACTTTCTGTAATTCCTCTGCTTATAAAACTCATGAAAAAAATGCTCTGTTGACTCCAAATTTTGTTATTCTGGTTTGTTTTCTGACCTGTTGATTATAGATTCCCACAATCCGTTATAGCTTTATTTTGTTGTTCTCAGAATACTCACAAAACAATGGAGCTTCAAGATGAAACCATAACTTAAACTGGTAGTGAATGGATTTCATTTTCACTTACATCC
Organism: Semnornis frantzii; assembly: GCA_013399775.1. Classification (NCBI taxonomy): domain Eukaryota; kingdom Metazoa; phylum Chordata; class Aves; order Piciformes; family Ramphastidae; genus Semnornis; species Semnornis frantzii. Next base: position 6,502 of record VWYK01003193.1, read on the forward strand.
AGAAGCCAAAGTTGAATCTGAATGGGCATTCTGTTCTGAGAAAATGCATTATTATAATTCACTCTTTCCTCTCCATAAAAAAAAAAAAAGTAAAAATTTTAAATTTCTTTTTTTTAATAAATCAAATAACAAAGGGAGTGAAGGAACAGATAAAAGGTAATAATATTACTCATTTACAAGTATTTACCTGTACCAGCTGCTGTATGCAAATATTATCCTGCAATAATAATAAAATGTAAATAGAGCTCTGGAAAACTGTAGTAGGTTTTTAGTTTTCTAGCTGAAACAAGAAGTTGGGGCACAATTTGTACAGTTGTTTCTTCAGAAGCATGTTAAAGCATGAGGAAAAATTGGTCTTCTGGGTGCTACAGACTGAAGTATACTATTAAAATAGGTTACCTTCTAAAGAATGTTTTAAGAAGAAGGAACAAACCAGAAGCTAATTGATTTCAAGAATATTGTCTATATTCTCTTGGGTATTTTATATTGGTGACTAACACTAACAGAATTTTAGTGAACTATGCATTTAAATACTTCTGAGAAATGGGCCTTGAGCATCATCTTCTCTCCCTATTTCTTATGAGTAATATCTTTTTTTATCTAACAATTTACTCTTTTTTTCTGTTTTTTATTTTTAAGTATGAACATCAGAGACCTGACTGCTTTATTTTAGTCTTTCTTTTTTTCAGACCACTATCTTCAATGATTTTTAGTTCTCCATTATGGAAAGTAGTAAATGCCATTTTAACATTTATTATTCATTCAGCTCTAATAGTGGGTAACTTTCCACCACTGCTAATTGCCTGGATCACATTGCTGAACAGATGGTTTACCTATTTACTGACCAAGACCTTAGGATTTACATGCCAGAACCCTACTCTTGCACATTGCATACGAGTGAGCGTCATCACTATTCATTAATAACTCCAGCTTCTGAAACAACACTAAAATCCCTGAAAGTACCTCTAGGACTGTTTTTAGGCCAGCCATTCCTCCTTCCTACAGGAATGGCTGCTTGTGCATTTACATAGCCCAAGAAACCGCTTAGCCAGCTCCAGGGCGTGGAGCAAGACATTGTCTTCCTTCTGCTCCAACTTCCATATGATTGGAATCAAGCTGGAAAAACTTAAAAAATGAGGATGCTAGAAATGAAGAGATGGTATTGGAGAAACATAGAAAAATTATTCTGTCTGACCTGTCCTACTCCAAAACATATTAATTCATCACCCGGCTTAAGGGGCAGGGGGGAAAGTTGTTAATTTAGGGATGTTAATTTAGGTGAACAAGAAAATGTTATGTTCACAGAGTTTGGCAACTCCTAATGTTATCTCTACACAATTAGACTTAAGGTAAAGTCTTAATTACATGGTACTATCTTTCATGTCCTTAAGACACATGTACAGAGAGTAATGCTTTATGAAGTTCTTCCAGTTTTCTTACTGGTAAAGCAATACCTTTCTTTCTTTCGTCCCATCATTAAATGTGGATAGTTATTTTGGGTACCTTTCTTGGTGCAAAACATATACAGCCTTGCTCATACTGATCAAAATCTAAAACACTTAATCATTTAATTTGAAATACCTACAGAGAGAAGAAAATATTTTCTGAATTACTAGTTTTATTAGAAGAAAAAAACCCCATCCTTTCATACTATATTCAAGTAAATACACACTGATGTTGTGTGTTTGTGCACAGCTGTACTTTTCTCTCACAAAATCAGTAGGCTATGTGCATAAAAGGCAAAACATAAAACTACAAAGTCTTCCCTCCTTTCCCTGAGAAGCTCCTAGAGAGTGGTGATGAGCAAATCCTGTAGCCTGCTGGAATGTGATGCACCACATTCCAGTTTTGGATACTGCACCACTAATATAATACCTATGGAATATATTCTCAAAGCAAAGTTTCTGAAAAACAAGTGACTACCAAGAAAAAAAATCATCATCATTAAAAGAGAGTTAAGAAAGACAGGACAGCTAGAGTGTATGACACCTTCTGTGCTTTAGGTTTGTATTATGAGGTTGCTTGCAAAACACCTACTGATCATTTTATCTGAAGCACAACTGTTATCTACAAGTTCATATCACTCAGAAAAGAACTGTGCTATATTTGCTGGTCATATGTTACATGTATTTCTGACAGTTCTCTCAAAATTATTTTTTAAATATACAAGGGACATTATTTTTTGGACATTAATATAGCTGAAAATTGAGAAAAATCTGTACCCTTAGAACAAGAAATACCATCCTGTACACCAGAAATTGAGAGCTAATGCCAGGAAGATGTTTGAAATATTCAAAAAGTACTATACTTTAACTTCTTAATATAAGCTTAAAGATCTACTGAACTGTATTTCTATATGGGCATATCGTCTAATTAGTTAACGTCCAATTTTTCAGTCTGTGAGTTCTGGCAGAAAATCTGCATTCTGCGTCAAAGGACAGTGAAACTGAAGAGGCATGAGTATTTTACAGCTCTCTAAGCACACTCAATTTCTAAATTTCCTGAAGTGTAAGTACACAATGGTGCTGTTAAAATTGCTCCCTAGTGCATCAAGACTGCAAGAGATACTTAGTATCACAATTTTAACACTTATCTAATAGAGAAAAAGACCAAAAAAAGTCAGACAAGCATCTAGCTAATGGTTCTGAAAAATACACAAGAATATAAAAAGCATTTATATCATTGTATTGATATAATTAATTGCAGTCTGCATATCAGAGATAGGACGATAAAGGCCTTATTTTATGGCCTTACAAAATGCTCTTCACAAAGATATATTGTAAAAATAAAGAATATAAAAAAGGTCTACAACTCCATCTCTTGAAGAAAGCTATTCCAAAAGAAGAAAGCTTTTATTGCACATTTTCATTTAAAGATTTTTAAATATACTGAAATTTATTGCACAGAAAAACATAATATAAAGAAAATTATTTTAGTAGCATAGTTGAAACTGAGTCAAATAGACTAGACTCAGAACACAATATAAAACATTTTAAGGATTTTTTTCCTAATCTTATGTAGTGATCAAAAGTACCGAGTGAGAAGATTCTAGAGAGAGTTACTTTGAGAAAATCTCAGAGGAATAGATTATGTTGTAGAATTTACACAACTAAAATTCAGAGAAACTGAGTGGTTTTGTTACTTTTTGAATAGGTTTGCACTATGATAGATTGTTATGGAGGAGTAATTAATGTGATGTGTATTTTTCCAAAATTGTTTATTAATTTTTATATTTAGAACTCTCACCACCCTGACATCATTCTCTCAAGTCTTTAGAGAAATTTGAGTTTCAACATCTCTTAGGTGACTGAAATGACCTACAATGCAACCCCAAATGCATATCCTCACAATTCTCAGCACACAGAATAGCAATGAAGACCAGGAGTTGGCTTAGCAGCTCTCCTATGAAGACAGACTGAGAGAGTTGGGGCTCTTCAGCCTGGAGAAGAGAAGGCTTCAGGGAGATCTTATAGTAGCCTTCTAAGCTCTGAAGGGGGCTACAGGAAGGTTGGGGAGGGACTATTTACAAGGTCTTCAAAGACAGGACTAGGGGTAATGGGTTTAAACTGGCAGAGGGGAGATTTAGACTAGATGTCAGGAGGAAGTTCTTTACAGTGATGGTGGTGAGGCATGGGAACAAGTTGCCCAGGGAGGTTGTGGATGCTCCCTCCTTGGAGGTGTTCAAGGCCAGGTTGGATGAGGCCTTGAGTGACCTGTGCTAGTGGGAGGTGTCCCTGCCTATGGCAGGGGGTTGGAACTAGATGAGCCTTGAGATCCCCTCCAACCTTACCATTCTGTGATTATGGATTGTTGTTAAAGATATTCATCAATGATCCATGGCACATCCATCTACTGATACCTTAGATATATTAGGATCAGTGTTCTTCATGAAAACCAAGAAGTCGAGTTCAGATATCCGATTAATGAAAGTAAATCAGCTATTAGCAAGTTAAATAATTTAGCACTAAAGTGGTGAGAAAAAAATACATATGGAACTTTGCAATTGATATAAGACCCTTGTGGTAATAATCTGACAAACTCACACAAAACTGTAGACCTTTATCTTTTATACAGCCAGAGAAATTCAACCAAAGCAAAATTTTTTTAAATGGGTTAATCTAAACGAATCTCAAGTAAACACCTCATAAAGCAATATTAATAATTTTACAATTAATCGGAGGGGACAATAATAAAGAGAATCTGGTCACAGACTAAACAGAGGTGTGCAAAAGAAGAGCTGAAATAAGAAAGTTCATTTTTATGAAAGTAAAGCCAAATTTTCCTCATGATCTGTGTATAAATGCTAAAACAAGAGAACCATAGTGCACAGTTTTCTCATTAAAAATATAAAAAAACCCAGTATTTAAAGTAAGATTATTAGAAAAGAGGACAGTAGAAAAAAAAAATTCTCATCATAGACAAAAATCTCTTAAATAAATATCTGTTTCTCGGAGTTCTTGATTTCAGTGTTATGTCTTCACTTTTAAGTGCCAAAGAAGAAGTCAGTTGTGTTTTTAAAAAATACTCAATCTAGAGTTTATAGAAACCTTTTCTGATGACTGCTTTTTTCCACACTGCAAGAGGGTAAACTTAATCAGAAAATGTAGTCAGCTAATTATCATGGAAAAGCACATGTTGCAGTCTTCAACTAATATTTAGATCCTCAAACCACTTTGACAAAAAGTCCACATTGTTTAAATTTCTTCTATTTTTATTGTTTTTTCCAACCCTTCTCACCTCCTAGTCACAGAAAACTCCTACTCTCTGTGTTTCTGGAGTTTTGAAGACTGATTTTCTTTTTTCTTTTTTCT
>VWYK01003196.1:1127-12409 GCA_013399775.1 Semnornis frantzii
GCACCTCACCCACACCACAGGCACACTCTGCTCTGCTCGGCCTGCCCGCAGCAGCCGCAGCAGCGCCTCACACCGCAACACACCACCCGCCGCTCCCAGCCCACCCCTCACCAGCGCTGCCTATGCACACAGCCCCCAGCAGCCTTTGTCTGCGCTGAGCCGCTGGTGCCACCTGCTGCCCTTACAGCACCTACGAGTGCAGCACAGCAAGCAGCACAGCATCCTGGTGCCAGGAGCCAACGTGCTCAGCCTCGTCCCTAGCCCCCCGGGAGCCCTCTTGGCGCTCTGGCTTCCAGAGGCAGCTCCACGCACCACCAGGGCGACCCGGCAGACCTGAGTCTCCTTTTAGGTGAGCCTCACGACCGCGAAGCAACCAGATCTAAGGCCATGGAGCCAGGACTCGCCAGCTGGGGCTACCGAAGGCTTTCAGAAGCTGCTCTGTGATGACATCCCTGGCAGTAGCGACCTCTTCCTGGGCAAGTGGCTCATGGCTTTAGCCAAGCCCATGTGGACCTTTTCTCCAAGTCATGGCAACAGCGAAGAGAGGTGCAGGTTCCTAACCTCCATCTGCCTTCACACCCTCACCTTTACCCACAGACAGTGTGCAGCTGGGCTGAGCCCAGACCTCTTGTGCTCTGTCAGACAGACAGAAGCTGGTCTCCGAGCTGCCTGTTGGGGCTACCGTTCATGCCATGGAGCTGTTTGTGGCGGTACCTAGAGGAGGAAAAGCATGATCCTGCTTATGGGCATCCACCTCCCACCTCCCAGAAGAAGCAGAGACACATTCCTGCCTCAGGAGCTACCAGGGAAGGGGAGGGATGCGCAGTCCTTTGGGGTTTGCAACCCCTTCCACCCCACAGCGCTGCTTTGCCCACCCCCCATTAATAAACTGAGCTTATTAATGCCTGTCCTTGCCCTGGCAAATGGATCAGTCCAGCAGTGCCAGCCAGGAGCTAATTGCTGCTCATTTGGACTGTAAGTGGGAGCCCTGCAGCCATCAGTGAGAGGGGATGAGAGGAAGTGTTGGTGTCACCAGCAGCCAAAGGTGCTTGCCCAATGGCTTTGCTGAAGCACTGCTCTTGGTGACACAAAGTCTTGCTCAGCACCCACATCCCTGAGCACCCGCAGGGCTGGCTGGGAGGAAGGCAGCTGCCAGAGCACCAGTGGTGGCTGGGTGGCTCTGCTGTCCTGCTGGCACTCATGGCTCCTGCTTTCCCTGAGCAGCCAGCAAGGAGCTGCTGTTACTGATGCTCAGCAGTCCTCCATGGCTGCTCTCCACCCCAGAGATACAGCCAGGGGATGAAAACCTTGGGAATTAAAACTCTGGGACCAGATCATTCCAGGGTGGCAGGGACCAGGGCTGGCAAGGCTGTGGTCTCATTCCAGCAGATGCAGTCATAGAATCATAGAATGGTAAGGTTGGAAGGGACCTCAAGGATCATCCACTTCCAACCCCCTGCCATAGGCAGGGACACCTCCCCCTGGCACAGGTCACTCAAGGCCTCCTCCAACCTGGCCTTGAACACCTCCAGGGAGGGAGCAGCCACAACCTCCCTGGGCAACCTGTGCCAGTGTCTCACCACCCTCACTGCAAACAACTTCCTCCTAACATCCACTTTCAATCTCCCCTCNAGTAAAGAAAAAAACATTTGGGTTTACTTTGCAGACATTCTCTCTTTCTTACCAAGCTGACTCGAGGAAAGTTGGAGGATTTCGGATCTGGTTATTACAATCAAAATACATTTTTAACATTCTAATTGAATTTATTATTAATTTTCCTGAGCATGATGGCAGATTAAATATCAGTGCAGGTGTCTGCAGCCATCCCCAAACCCTGCAGTGTGTGCTGCTTTGTAACTGGCACTGCCTCTACTCCAACAACAAGCACCAGAGCTACAACAGCTACCAGAGTCACTCTCACTCAGTCTGTACCAACACAAGCCGCTGCAAACAACTTCCTAACATCCACTGTCAATCTCCCCTCTGACACTTCAAACCCATTCCCCTTGTCCTGTCATTCCCAGACCTTGTCAATAGTCCCTCCCCAGCCTTCCTGTAGCCCCCTTCAGATCCTGCAAGGCCACTCCAAGCTCTCCTGGAAGCCTTCTCTTCTCCAGGCTGCAGAGCCCCAACTCTCTCAGCCTGTCCTCACAGCAGAGCTGCTGCAGCCCTCTCAGCATCTTCATGGCCCTCAGTTCTCCTTCACGATGTGCTCCCACAGGGGTCCCTCGAGACCCCTGATACAACAGCATCCACCTGCAGTCCTGGATTGTATCAGCACCTGCTGGCTCCAACCCCTGTGGCATCTGACTGGGCATGGTGAGTTTTCTAGAAGGTTCCACACCTCGTAGTTGACTAACCTTGGGCTTTCCTATCCCATAGTGTGGTTCCACACTGCACCCCCTGACCTCACCCTTGGGCCCCCCATGATGGATTCCAAGCACTGCTTGCCTCCAGCTCTGCTGCAGAAAGGACACTGAAGGGCTCCTATACAAGCCCCAGGCTGGATGAGGCTCTGGGCAGCCTGATCTAGGGTAGGGTGTCCCTGCCCATGGCAGGGGAGCTGGAACTGGATGATCCTTGTGGTCCCTTCCAACCCTGACTGATCTAAATGTGCTAGGACCTGTCCATGACAGTTAGCTGGGTGCCCAGCATGGGGGCAGAGCCCATCTCAGCATCACTGAGCCCTGCCTGCCCCCAGGGCTGGGAATATCAGGCACAGGTCTGCCAGCAGTGAGTATGGGGAGGGCTGAACATCAGCAGCAGAGAAGCCGTGCTTGAGACATGGGGAGTGGTGTGCCCAGCTCAGCTTGTTGGTGCAAACCAGGACACTGTTCAAACCAAAACCTATTGAAAGAAGCTCCTCCAAGCACATCCACTTGCAGGTCTTTGGCAGCAGCTGATGGAAGGAAAATGAGACCTTTGGTGATATTCTAGGTTGTAGAGTTTGTTGGGTTTGTTTGTATTTTTCATGGGAGTATGCTGAGGTTTTGACAGAAAAAGCATCTGTAAGAATGACAGAGGGAAGTGTAAAACCTCCCCAGGCAGCTGAGCAGGATGTGTCCCAGGGTGTGCTGTGCTGTGAATGGCCTGATGGGAGGGTAAATCAGAACCTCACTAAGGAACTGGCTCCAGCCCAGCTTCTGCCCCCACAGTCCCTCAGCTGAGTGCTTGGGGATCTCATCCTGGTGAGCTACCCCTGCCCTGGGCATTAATCTCTCAGTGGGGACATCAGCTAACCCCACCCTGCACTGCCAAACCTCTAGTCCTGTGGTAAGACTGGAAAACTCCACTCTGCTGCAAAACCCAGGAAGAAGAGTCCATGCCCAGAATGGTGCCCAGGGGGAGGATGTAAAAAGCTGTCTGCAGCCTGCTGGAGATGAAGCCCAAAGGCTCTCTGCTGGAGAGACCCAGGCACAGAGACAACAGCTAGGTTGGTGTCACCTCTTGCCCACACTGGCCACATGGGACAAGGCCAGCTCCATTCCAGCCTCCAACTGACCATGGCTCTCCAAGAGCCTTGACTGGGTGTAGGGCAGGAGAGGGAGCTTGGAGGAGCTTCCCTCTCAATTATTCATGGTGAGATCTCAGCTGATGGAGCTCGGGCTTTCAGAGGCTGGCTCCTAATGGAGCCTGCTCACATGTCTGGCCAGTAAGCACTCCTGGGCCCTGCACAATTCCCACTTCTCCCATCTCAGCGCCATAAGAGTGCCACCTTCTCCTGCTAATGATGCATTATGCAGCCATTACTCAGGCCTCAGAGCCCTGCTGCCACCATGCAGGTGTGGGAAGGGCAGTGTGAACCCTGCAGCCAGGGAGCTCACAGGTACTGGGATCTGCAGGAGCCCTGCCCGTGGAGGGGATACTCTACCCCTGCACACAAGCACCCACCCCAGCCCTGCCTAAGCACCCACCCCAGCCCTGCCTGGCCTCTATTTCTTGCCATATGCTTGCAGAGCAGTCCCAAACTAGCTCTGGGGATGACAGCATCTTGCATCACTTAGAGCACTTTGGTCTCATCACTGACTCCTACAAAGTCCCTGCCCACCAGGGATGTGTCCTCTCCTCCAGAGCTTCCTGGAGAACATGTCCCTGGCCCTTTAGCTATGCCAATGCCATTAGCTGCCCCTTAATTTTGTGTGTAGGTATGTTTGCCTTCCCTCCCTGCAGGAGAGAGCCATTTGCTTCCCTCTCACATGCCCACTAGGAAATAATTGCCCTGGTGGCCTGACCCATGCCCTCCATGGGTTACTGCCCTGGGTGGTCTGTGGCTGCTGGTGAGCAGAGCCTGGGCACTGGGCTCCTACCTGTGGGCAGAGTGGCACAGATCCAACATCCCCAGGGCCTTCTGTGGGACAGAGGAGGGGATGTGGTGGCATGCAGAGGGACCCAGCCAGGCTGCAGGAGTGAGCCCTTGTGAACCTCATGAGGTACAGCAAGGCCAAGCGCAAGGTCCTGCATGTGGCTTTGGACAGGTCCCTAGAATCAGCACAAGCTGGGGGATGAAGAGTTGGAGGGCAGCCCTAAGCAGAAGGACTTGGGGGTGCTGGGGAGTGCAGAATTGGAGATGAGCCAGCACTGAGTGCTGCCAGCACAGCCCCAGCCTGTCCTGGGCTGATCACAGAACCACAGAATGTCAGGGGCTGGAAGGGACCTCCAAAGCTCATCCAGTCCAACCTCTGCCAGTACAGGATCAGCCAGAGTAGGTCACACAGCAACACATCCAAGTGGGTCCTGAATATCTCCAGAGAGGGAGACTCCACAACTCCCCTGGACAGCCTGTTCCAGGCTTCTGTCACCCTCACAGGGAGAAAATTCCTCATAATATTTAAATGAAACATCCTATGCCTCAGCTTCCACTCAGTGTCCCTTGTCCTGTCACTGGGCATCACCCAGCAGAGCCTGGCTCCAGCCTCCTGGCACTCACCTGCACATCTTTATAAACATTGATGAGGTCCCCAGCAGTGTGGGCAGCAGGGGCAGGGAGGGGAATCTGCCCCTCTGCTCTGCTCTGCTCTGCTCTGCTCTGCTCTGCTCTGCTGGGACCCTCCCTGCAGTGCTGGGGCAGCTCTGGAGTCCTCAGCACAGCACAGACAGGGACCTGTGGGAGGAGAAGCAGAGGAGGCCACAGGAATGCTGGCAGGGCTGGAAGGGCTCTGCTGGGAGGCCATGCTGGGAGTTGGGCTTGGTCACCAGCAAATTTGGCTCCACATCAGCTGCCAGCTGCCCACAGCTCCACACTCACATCTCTGCTGAGGGATGTGGCAAGGCCAAAGCAGGACTGTGTGAGTGTCCCTGCAATGAGTGATGTGCAGGGTGGATGTCTGAGGAGAACACTGCCACCCAAAAGGCATCCTGGAGCTGCAGGCATGAGTTATCCCTGGGCATTAGGTCACCATGAGAAACCAAAGCAGTGAGTTACTCAGGACTGAGCTGGAAATGGCCCAAATGTCCTCTAATGGACCCATGACTGGTGGAAAGACAAACTAAGGCATCTGGAGGCTCTGGTTTGCTGCTGATCCAAACACATCCCCAGGGACCATCGGCAGAAAGGGCTCAGGAAGGTCTGGCTCTGGCCAGCAGCTTTAATGACAAGGAAATAGGATGATGACAGCTTTTCCAGCTGCTCAGGAAAGGGCTGGGAGTGACTTTCCCAGATGCAGGCAGACTCCAGCCTAAACCAACTGGCAGGTAGGTCTCTGGGAGCCCTGAGCCTGGGTCCTGCTGGCAGGAGATGAGGTGGCTTTGGTGAGGCTGTGGGAGCAGTGGGTGCCCTGCCGGCCCCCAACATGACTGTGGAGCTCAGCTTGTGCCAGGGGAGGTTTAGGTTGGACATGAGGACCAATTTCTTTCCAGAAAGCGTTGTTGAGCCTTGCCTCAGGCTGCCCAGGGCAATGATGGAGCCCCCATCCCTGGAGGGGTTTCAGAGCTCTGTAGGTGTGGTTCCCAGGGCCACGGGTTGGTGGTGCCCTGGCAGTGCTGGGTGAGTGCTTGGACTCGGTGATCTTCAGGTCTTTTACAACCTAAAGGACTCTGATGTTGTGATTCCTTTCCTCATCTCTGGCCAGGCAGTGCCACCCTGTGGCAAGCATCCTCACCTCGGAAGGGGTTGATGCCTCTAGACGCCCACCCCAGGCCCACAGCACTGACTGCCCTTACTGATACCAGCCTTGGTCCCCTCTCCTCTGGTCCAGCACATGACTCCAGCACAGTGCCAGGCATCCCATCACATCCTATCTCATCCCATCTCATCCCATCACATCCCATCCCATCCCATCCCATCCCATCCCATCCCATCTCATCTCATCTCATCTCATCTCATCTCATCTCATCTCATCTCATCCCATCTCATCTCATCCCATCCCATCCCATCTCATCTCATCTCATCTCATCCCATCTCATCTCATCCCATCCCATCCCATCTCATCTCATCTCATCTCATCTCATCTCATCTCATCTCATCTCATCTCATCTCATCTCATCTCATCTCATCTCATCTCATTTCAACTCACGCCATCCATCTCACCCCATCTCATCCCATCCCATCCCAGAGCTGCCACTGAGGCTTTCCCTCTGCCCCTTGCCTTGCCCAAACATCCCAGTGCTGCCACTGAGGCTTTCCCTCTGCCCTTTGCTTTGCCCAAACATCCCAGTGCTGCCACTGAGGCCTTCCCTCTGCCCTTTGCTTTGCCCAAACATCCCAGAGCTGCCACTGAGGCTTTCCTTCTGCCCTTTGCCTTGCCCAAACACCCCCAGGGCTCCAGCAACAGCTGAAGTTGGGGTCCCCTAGCCCCACCTGCCAAGGGGGCTGGTGCCCTGGAACCTGCATTAATTCTCCAGGAGGATTAATAATGAGGTTTATTATTAAATAATGAGGCATGGAGGCATCATTATCAGCTAATCACTTCTCAGGAACTAGGGTTTCCATTCCAGGGTGGTGTCTCAGGCACCTGCCCCAGGCCATCTCCCAGTGCCTCACGCAGAGGTCAGTGTGGTTGCTCCCCAAGTGTGGGTGGGGAAATGGAGGCAGCAGCTTGGAGAGTGCAGTAACAACATCACGAGGAGAAGCCAGGCAGCTGGCAGCCCAGCCAGGTCACCATGCTCTAGTTGGGAGCCCAGAGAAAGGGGTGAGATGCCACCAGCTGCTCTGCCCCAGGCTGCTCAGCCCTTTCCAGCCCCAAGTGGTTCTTTCTTCTTCCCCTGAGGTGCTGTGGCTGATCCCAGAGCTGTCTCGGTGGCACTGCTGGCCAAGTTTGTCCTACCTGATGCTCAGACACGGGGTGGGAACATCTCTTTGGGATCGTGACAAATCTCCATCCCATTGCCACCTCCCCGGGGTGATGGTGAGGGACCTCCTGCCTCTGCTCCTGGGCACCTCTGGGCACCTGCCAAAGCGCCATGGCCCTCAGGGCACATTCCTGAGTGCTGACCCACGGGGCCCAGGACTGTGTCAGGAGGACAAAGGTGATGATGGCAGTGCAGATGCTGTGCTGGGGAGTGTGCAGGTGGGGAACAGAGTGATGTGAGGCTCCAGCACCAGCAGACAGCTCTGGCCTGGGGTGCCCAGCAGCCTACACTTTCCCCTGCCCTGTGAACAGGCATGGAGCGTCCCAAATCACAACTGTACACCTCAGATGTCAGCTCCACTCCCAAACAAAGAGGAACTGAGAGCTGCTTGGGTGGAACCAGCCCCAAAGAGGCCAAAGCTGGGAGGCATGCAGGGCTGAGCTGTGCCTGACCTGTTTGGCACTGGTGGAAAGGAGGAGTTAACCTCAGGAGTGGATACAGGCATGAGGAAACATCACCCTAGAGAGGCACAGGGCTGAGGAGATCCCAGATCTTCCCCCTTATCCAGCTGAGAATTTTGGTTTAGTTGTCTGCCCCACATCCTGCTGCCTGTTCCCAGGAGGGACATCTATGACACCAGGAGCATGGCCACAATCCTGGGGAGCACAGGAAAAGAGGTGAAGGAGGGCAAGGCTGGGACTGCCTGGGGGATGAGCTGGCATCCCTCCCCACCCATGGCTCCTCAGGGTTGGCTGCTGGAGGGGAATGTTTGCTCACAGGGGCCAAGATGGCTCTCCCCAGCCTCTGGTGTCACTGCCCCTGTTGCCTGGTAGCTAGAGGCTCTGATCTGTCTTCACATCTTTGGGATGGAAAGCCAGGAGATCCTGCTCTAAGGGTGGCTGCATCACACACTCCCAACCTGGGGAGCCTGGAGACATCCAGAAGCCTCACAACCTGCTGGCAGCCCTGATCCTTGCCTGCCTTGGGGCTCTGGGTACCCCTCCTAGCAGCTGGGATGGGGGGCAGGGACCAGCATGACCCACTCACCACTGCAGATGCTGTCACAGGGTGCTGGAGGAGCAACCACCCTCTTTGCTAAGATGCTGGAGGAGCAACCACCCTCTTTGCTAAGATGCTGGAGGAGCAACCACCCTCTCTGCTAAGATGCTGGAGGAGCAACCACCCTCTCTGCTAAGATGCTGGAGGAGCAACCACCCTCTCTGCTAAGATGCTGGAGGAGCAACCACCCTCTCAGCTAAGATGCTGGAGGAGCAACCACCCTCTCAGCTAAGATGCTGGAGGAGCAACCACCCTCTCTGCTAAGATGCTGGAGGAGCAACCACCCTCTCTGCTAAGATGCTGGAGGAGCAACCACCCTCTCTGCTAAGATGCTGGAGGGACTCACCAGCAGGGTTTGACCTCCGTGTTTTAGCCAAAAGAGGCAGCAAAGGCCAGCAGTGACACTGAGCTGCCACAGAGCTGCAGGAAGGTCTGAAAGTCCTTGGCCAGATGAGAGAGCTTCGCCTGCAGCTGCTTCTGAGCCTTCTCCAGGGGTCTCTCCAGTGAGGTTCCAGCCCTAGCTCTGTTCCAGCATCAGTGACAGCCTACCAGTGTCCAAGCTGATCCCAGCCCTGCTATGAGTCCCTCTTCACCAGCAGCAGCCAAGGGAGCACAGCTGCCAGCATGGACACAGTCAAGATGAGGAGCACAGCGAGGGCGATGGGTGACTGGCAGCACTTCACCCCCAGGGCTGAGCTGTAGGACACTGAGCTCTGAGTTTCTGCTCTGCTTCTCCCCCCCAGGGAGCCACAGTCCACGTCCACCAGTGGCATCCCGTGGTCACTGATGACAAAGATGTGAGCTTCCCTCACCAGCTCTCCTGGCACCTTCTGTGACTCCACCAAGCTGCAGCACCGGTCAAAGCTCTGCACGGGCATCACAAAGTGGCTGGGCACCACCAGGGTGTTGCTGGCTTCCATTTTGGTCAGATGAGACAAGGAGGAAGGTGACAGAGGCACCTCCAGCATCCGGGGGCCGGCGCTCACCTTCGGCGGCCACAGAGCCTTCCTCTTGCTGAGGAAGGTGATGTAACGGCAGACAGGGCAGGTGATGGTGCTCTGGACCTGGCCATCCAGCTTGGTGGAGAGCAGGCACTTCACCAGGCAGTCGTGGCAGAAGATGTGCCCACAGCTCAGCTGGCGCCGCATGGCCTCGGGCGGCTGCAGCTTCTCGTAGCACACAGGGCACTCGCCCGGGGCTGCCTCCGTGCTGGGGGAGCTCTCAGACATCCCTGCTCTGTCAGCCACAGGTGGTCCCCAGCTGCAAGGAGAGGATGTGGTGGGTTAGTGAGGCTGCAATGGTTAGCACAGAGGCATGGAACTGTTTGGGTTGGAAAAGCCCTGTGAGATCATCCAGTCCAACCAGCAGCCCAGCACCAGCGTGGCCACTACACCATGGTTCATGAGGGCACTTCCAACCCAGGCCAGCAGCTCAAACTCCCTTCTGTTAGCTCCCACTCCTTACTTTAGGGCAAGATGTGGTTGTTTCCCTTCCTTATTTCAACAGCTTTTCCTTCAGTCATTGCCTGCATTTCAGGACTTGCTCTAAACCAGGCAGTTCTGCTTGCCCATTTCATTCCCAGGCAGCCTTCCAGCTGCAGACCAGAGAAAGAACTGACACAATATAAACTTTCCCCTCAGCTCTTCCTGCCACCCCATGGCCCTGCCCCTGAACCTTCTTACGGAATCAGGAAGGTTGGAAAAGTCTTCTGAGCCCAGCAACCCAGCCCCACCATGGCCACTAAACCCTGGCCCCAAGTGCCATGGCCACATGGTTCTTGAACACCTCCAGGGGTGGGCACTCCACCACCTCCCTGGGCAGCCTCTGCCAATCCCTGACCACTCTTGCACCAAAGAAATTCTTCCTTCTCTCCATCCTAACCCTCCTCTGGTGCAATTTCAGGCCAGTTCCTCTCCTATCACCTGAGACTAGGGAGCAGAGCCCAACCCCCATCTGGTTCCAGCCTCCTCTCGGGGAGCTGCAGAGAGCAATGAGCTCTGGCCTCAGCCTCCTCTGCTCCACACTGCACACCCCCAGCTCCCTCAGCTGCTCCTCCCCAGCCCTCTTCTCCAGATCCTTCCCCACCTTTGTTGTTCTTCTCTGGACCTACTTCAGTGCCTCCATCTCAGAGTGAGGGGCCCAAAACTGAACACACAAGATCCACACAGTTTCCACCTCCTCACCTCTCCTGCTCCTCCCTGCTCTTGGCTTTGCCCTCTCACCACAAACAGATGCAGTGGGTGGCTGCTAGGCATGGGTCCCAACAAGGCAGGGCATTTTCAGGAGCATTAACCTTCTCAGCATGCCCCTTGGGGCAAAGGAGAAGTGATGGGAGGACCTCAGCTCCAGAGCCATCAGGGACAAGAATCCCTGGCTGCAAAATGGTATGGCAAGAGGCATGAGCCCCTGGATGGAGTTGTGTGCACCTGCTTCATGCCTGGCACAAATAAAGCACCTTCAGCTTGTGCCATGAGTGCCTCCATGCTCTGCTGCCAGCTCCAGGCTCACAAAGAACTTCCATCCCACAGAGAAACCTACCAAGGATTGTGAGATGCTTCCACCTCAGAGGACACAGAGGAGCATGTGGTGGCCACATCAGTGGGGCAGAGAGGAGCAGAGGACCTCACATGGATGGAGAGGGAGGTGCCATACCTGAGGTGGGTAGTGAGCACCCATTCCAGGCTCCTTCCAGGCTGCTGGAAGATGTATCACACTGGAGGCCAGGCCACATCCATCTCCATGCTGTGCTCCTCACAGTGAGCCTGAGACCAGCATCTCCAGGTAGTCAGAGAGGACAGAATCCCATCAGTTCACCATCCCCCACCCTGACCTGAGGAGCATGGGGCTGCTGGCACCCCCAGACCTGTGCCTAGGCTGGGGCTGAGGCTCTCCAAGGCACCTCCCAGGGCAAGGAGCATTCACATGTGGCTTTGGGG
>VWYK01003198.1:0-30136 GCA_013399775.1 Semnornis frantzii
TTGCCCTTGTCCTGGCATTGCAAAAGGAAAAGATCTTTCAGTAGTTTTTATTAATCCCCACCCTGCGGCCTCTGATGTTTTCATTTGCTACCTGTGGTTTTCTACTGCAGAAGCAGCATTGGGCAGAGGAGTACAGGAGACAGGCAGAGAAGCAGAGGAACCTTTCCTGAGGGCAAACCAAAGCCTGCCAAAGAGTCAAGAGCACTTTATCAACAGGAATTACAGCAGCAGGTATGGAGAGAGAAAGCTGCTGGCGCTGTCCTCTGGTACTTCTTCACATGCAGTGGCTGGAACTGGAGCACTCTTTAAAAGTATTTAACTGGTTTGCAAGCAAAAAGTAATGTACCAGGTCAGGGTGGATCCCTCCCCTGCTAGAATAAACTCACCACGACATGTATTGGTTTTTTGTGAAGTCAGGGAAAAAATGCTATGTCTTACAGTTTAAATATAACAGTATGGGAAAAACTACAACTCCTCTGTTCTGCTTCTCTCTTCCCCTTGGCTGGTTTGGGTTCAGATACGAGAGAGGGAGGAGCGGCGCCGCCAGGAGAGGAAGGAGAAAGAGCTCTTGGAAGCAGAGCTGACGAACTACAACCCCTGGGGAAGAGGAGGTGGTGGTGCTCCTCTCAGAGATGCACAGGGAAACCTGATAGGTAAGTCTGACAGAATCTGGGCTGTGCTTGTAGGGTGGATGTGTTGTTGCTCTGGTAAGGGCTCTGTTGAGGGGTGCTCAGCAGCACCGGTAGCTCTGCCCTGACAGACACAGACTGGTGGTGAGCAGATGCACTCCAGGAATGTTGGAGAGAGGAACTGTTTTGATTTCTGGAGGTTCACAATTTGAACCAAGTGGGAAATGGGGATATGGGGAAACACAGCCCATGTCAGCTCTAAGTGAAGCACAATGCAGTGGTAAAGGGAGGAGCAGAACAGTCAGCTGCAGTGCAGATGTGCAGACACTAGGAACAGTTGGGGTCTTCTTTTGTTTAAATAACTTCTAGGCTTGGGAAGCTCTACTTGTGACAGGGATGGTTTGAATAAATGCATGAAGCTAAGTGGAACATTTGCATTTCCCCAAGTAGCACTGCTGGTAAATAACTCCATAAAGAGCAGCCAGCAGGGATGTCTGTCAGGGTTTGTTCTCCTTCCAGTGCTGTTTTATACAAGATGGGAGCAGTGAGCTGGGAGATAGCCATGATTAGGGCAAGCTGTTCAGCCACCCTCCAGTGAGTCAGAGATGGATGCAGGATTAGAGTTCGAGTCCCTGATCCTGATTCCTGGTTTTATGTGGAACACAGAGAGTCCTCAGGAGGCAGAATGAGATTGATGTGTGCCCAAATCCTGCCCCGTGCTGGCTCTCTTCATTCTTGCCCTAGCATCTGAGTGAGAGTCTTGCAGTTTTGTACCTCCTAATTCCTAATGTGAAACAAATTGATGCTGCTGTCATGGGAGGATGGTGCTGAGTTCTGAGAAGGCTTTTAAAATGTCTCCTAACAAAACATGAGAGCCTCAAAGCATGGGACACTCCCTGGAGGCCAGGCTCTCTGCAGCTGACTGGGTTGAGTTGGATGGCACCTGGGTGCTGCCTGGTTACATGCACAGTGCAGTCTGAGACTGGGGGTAAAGTGCTTTTGGTTTGAAGTGAACCTTTTAGCTATGGTGAAGACTTATTTACCAACCTTAGTGGGGTTCTTTTGGTAACTGGGAGGCACCAGGTATGTTTTGGTCAAAACCATTTTGCTTACCCACAGAAATCTACATCTGGACGATTATGAAGACCAAAATACTCCTCAGTGGTTCAGTTGCCACCTTTAGTAGTGGTCCAGTAGAGATTCAGGGCTTGAAACACCAATACTGAGCTCAAAGGGCTGTGCAGCAGCAAGGAGCTAGAAGAAGGGAAGGGCTGGTTGGTAAATATGTCCTGGCCAGCCATTTTTGTCTTGAACTCTTCATTTTTGCCACCCCACAGCATTTTTGGGCTGAGCAAAGGGCAGGTTTCCAGTGAAGAATCTTTCCTGGTTAAAGAAAACCCCCAAAAGAAACCTTTGAATGGGCAAATTCCTAAGGACTGGCATTGCAGCTAGAGAGAGCTTCACTGCTCCTGTCTGCTCTTGCCTTTCCTGTCCCCATAGCTCCCGTGCCCAGGAGGGTGGGCTCAAAGCCCCTGGGTGGTTGAGAAGGCCTGGAGGTGCCTTGGGTGAGAACTGAGCATGCTAAAGTCATTTCCCCTTCCCTCCAGCTGACTTGAAGATGATGCACAGGCAAAATGAAGCGGCAAGGTTCCAGCAAGCTAAAAGGCCTTTTGCAGCTAACCCAAGTTTGGCCTCCCCAAGACCTGAGAACACAGGAGCACCTACAGATAAGCCAGCAGGTTATTAAGAATAATCTATTAGACTTCATTAGAGCTGTTAGTGGTCAATGCTCTCTAGTCTCTGTACTCCTCCCTAGCAGCCCTATGATGGTATTGGTGCTCTTCTCCCTGTGAAGCCAGCTTCATGCCTCCTTCCTAAACCTCTTCTTTGCCCTCACTGCGTGCTCTGAAGTTGTCCTCTAATAACTCTTTGAGCTCTGAACAACTGGGACCAGTACAGCAGTTTGCCAAGTTCCATGTTAGCAAATCAAATCTCCATACATCTTGGCTTCACTTCCAGTGGCACTGAAACAACTGTACAGTGGGGAGAGGATGGAACGAGAGGAGGGGGAGGTTCTGCTCCTGGTGATGGAAGTTAACCTGAAAACAGGTTAAGGTGAAATTGGTGCAGTAATAAAGCAAGGAAGCTCTAGAAGGCTCCAGGTACCTCAGAGCACCTGCAGCCCTGTGCACTGCTTCCAAGCTTAGGGACCTTATTTTGTTGTCCTGCTTTCTAGTGCCTCCTCCTCTTACCTGTTGGGAGATGTCTGAATCTCCAGTTCTGAGTCTGCAATGGGCAAAGGCCAGGACTGGTGCTGGCCTCAAGGCAGCTTAGAGACTTCTTTTCTTTCTCCTGTCTGAACAGCTTCTCAAGACTGCAGTTGTGTCCTCTCCACTGGCTGTAGAAGCAATGATTTGGTTCCTTTGTCCCCTCTCTTGCTCTTTCTCCCTGGTGCAGTGTCTGTTTGAAGCACCCAGGAAGAAAGGGAACAGGCCAGTGAAGGCAGACTAGCAAGGATGCCCCTGGTTAGACACTTCCTTTGGGGTCAGGAGGTGGTGCCCACCAGTGCTCACATCTTCAGAGTCTTGCACCTTCCTGGACAGGCAATGCAGTGGCTTTGGGGGGATCTTGGTGGGGTTGGTTGGTGAGTAAGTGCATTTTGCCTAAATATTCTGCTCTAAGGAGCAGAACTGCCTGTGCTGAGTCAGAGCCACTGCAAGCAGTAAAATCCTAAGGTGTAAAATGTTTGCTCTTCCAGTTAAACTCAGATGACATTTTTAGATGCTGAGTTGCAGATTGGAGAGTAGAATAAATGACTTCCAGAGGTGTTCTGGTGTCAGAAAACAGCTCTCCTGGATTTATGAACTGAGCAGCTCAACCTGCAGTTAAACCTTCAGCACACAACAGAAGAGCTTCCAGTCCCAGCTGTTGCTTTCACTGAGTTATGATTGCTGTAAACTACCTTTACAAACGAGTAAATCCCAGATTCCTGCTCCTTCCCTCTGCCTTGCTCTCACACTGGCTTTGATGTGGATCTGTAACCTCCCTCTCCCAGATACTCTCAGTGCCCAGACCTCTCCCTCCGCCGGAGGCAACGTCTTTGGGGAGTCTCCCTTGGCACAGCAGCTCCAGCAGCAGGAGGCCTACAGGAACTTCCTGCAGCAGCAGGTGAGGGCACACAGCAGGGGCAGCCCTTGCACCTGCTTGGAAAGAGGGGCTGCAGGCAGAGGAAACCATCAGAGAAGACTGGGGGGACCTGAGAGCTGCCTTCCAATACCTGAAGGGACTTTTGCTGAGAGGGTGTCTGCAGACAGGCCAAGGGGGAATGGTTTGAAGCTGAGGCAGAGCAGGGTGAGACTGGAGCTGAGGAAGAAGTTCTGCAGTCTGAGAGTGGTGAGACAGGCAGAGGCTGCCCAGCTCTCTACTGACAGAATTCTGCTCTCAAAAGGCTCACAGACACAGGCATGTAAAGAAGTGAAGCTTTTTGCCCTGGCATTTGTGTCGTGCAGACTCCCATGTTCATCAGCACCAAATGGTGGGCAGGGAGACAAATGTTCAGTTGTTTGTGGCTGTACAGAACATGATTGTTCTAGCAGCTTGTCTTCTGTTCATGGTACAGCACACACAGGCTTCTGCCACAAGGAGCAAGTATCAGTTTAATTAAATACCAGTAGATAACAACTATCAGTGAATAGTGACCAGAGAGAACTGGTAAAAAGCAACTCCTAAAGGAGTCCTGAGCTGTGAGACTGGCCCTAGGCTTTCAGTCACTCCACACAACTCTTGATAGCACAAGCAGGTGCTGCACGTGCCCAGAGAAGATCAGGTGGTGCATGTTGGACCAGACTGCTGCTGGGAGCTGAACGTTTCTCTGCTCTCCAGATCGAAGAGAACAGACAGAGGAAGGAGGCAAAGCGAGAAAGGCTGCGGCTGGAAGCAGAGGAGGAGGAGAAACGAGTGGCTGAGGAGAGGCTGAGGATGCAGAAGGCTTATGAAGAAGAAGAAGAAGAGAGGAGGAAAAAGACAGTGGTAAGTATTTTTGACTCCTTGATATTTCCCCCCCCCCCTAATCTCTTTGCCCTCTAGGTCAGAAGGCTAAGATGAGGAGTGTCCTGTGAGCTGTTTCCAAAAGGCTCTGTGTTAGCCAAGCCAAGGCTGACCAGGACTAAGGTGCTCCTCACTCCCCAGGGCAAGCCAGCCCCTGCCCACCCAGAGTCCTTAAGGCTGGAGAAGGCCTCTAAAGTCTTCCAGTCCAACCACTACACCATGGCCCAGAGTGCTTTCTTGTAAGCAAAATGGTGTCATTTTATAACTGGCAGTGGGGCTGTCTTCTGCAAAATGTGGTGCTTGGCAGGCCAGGAGAAAGCTTTGTCACAGGAGAATCCAAACCCTCTCTTTAATCTCTTCAGTCGAACACTCAGGGCATTATCTGTGTTCTGGAGCTGCAGAGGGACATTTCCAAGCCTGGTTTTGGCTGACCAGGGTCTCTCTCTTTGAGCACTGCTGACTTTGGAAGAGTGCCAGACACATCTCATGGAAGTAAACTTGTGATTGAACTCAACCTCCAAAGCCTTATTGAGCAGGCTTGGAAAATCAAATGGATTTGCATAGTTGATACTCTCATAATTAACTGGAGAAAGCCACAAAGGCCATTGGAGACCTTTCAGTACCTCCAGGGATTATGAGAGCTGAGTTCAAGGGGTAGGACTGCAGGACCTCCAAGGCAGAACACTCAGCCTGTGTGCTGGGTGAGTCCTGTCCTCTGGCTGGCAGAGCTGCTCTGCTCAGGGCCTAAAGCTGCCTCAGGGCTTGCCACAGGCAGGGCTGGAATATAGGGACTGGATGTTCTTCTCCTCTCTGGTGCATTGTGCAGCCTGTTTGGTTGGAGTCTGCTGAGAAGGACTCCACAGATGAGGCAGAGCTGGCAGCAGAGTTGGGGGTCTGTAGCCATCGGATCCGCGGAGCTGGGCTGCAGCTGTTCAGTGTTTGCATGGCAGAGTCTTTAATGAGAATGTTTGAGCTCAGCCTAATGAAACAGACTTCTCACTTCACCCTGCTCACTTTGATGTGGGATTTTAACTCCTCAAACAACAACAAGGCAAAGCTTCAATAGTGTGGGCTCTCTTTTTTTATTATGTGCTGTTTGTACTACAGCAGGGACTGAGAATCAAAGAGAAGGTTCAACTGGATGAAGAGAAGCAAAATGAAGCAAGAAAAAGAAGACTAGAAAAAGAAAAGCAGGAAAAAGAAAAACAAGATGAGCAACCTAAGTTGCAGCAGCAGCTGGAGAAAGAAAAAGTGGCTGAGGAGAAGGTATGTTCCAGTGACTCTCGGGTGCCAATCCTCCTTTCTAGTGACAGTCAGGGAGTTGGAAAGAGCTGGCAGCATTTTTAGTGCCCTACCTTCAGTGCTCTTCCCCTCCTGGTTTGCCAGCTTAGGACACCCAGAGAGAGCAGCTGATGGGCAAATCAGACACACTGCAGTGGAGACATCACTGCTGGTCAGTGTAGCATTAAAGTAGCAAACCCAGGCTAAAGGAGAGAGAACTCTGTCATAGAACAAAGCATTAAATTACTGCAGGTAGAAAATAAAATCTCATTAAATTGTTTTGGCAGGAATTTTATGATTAAGAGTTGAAAGCAAATTAAACAGAAAAAAAATTAAGCAATTTAAACAGAGAAATAATTCAGCTAAGTAAATTAGATAGAAAAATAATTGAGTTAAGCAAAAGCAGTTTTTTTTTCTGTCAAGTGAAAAATTTTTGCCCAGCTCTTCCTGCCCAAACACTTCAGGATCTGTGGGAATGTTGTTTCCACCTTGCAGATGCCAAGGCAGCCTTCTCCTGTCGTTCCTGCTCTGCAGATCAAAGCACTAAGAAGAGAAGAAAGGATTCCCTCTGCTGAGAGCCATTTGTCTCACCACACACCACAGGTAGGAGTTCTGCTGTCCACATCTGCTGCCGAAGGGGTGAGATCCCAGCAGGCTTTGCCAGTCATGGCTGGAGCACCACAGGCAGTCTCTGTGCCAGCAGTCTGCTAGCTCTGGAAGGGCATCTTCAGCTGTATCCAGAGGGCTGAAGATTTGTTTTTGGAGTAATTTTTTTCTGTGCCACTCACTGTGAGTGCAGGCAGCTCTGCCCAGTGAGCTCAGGCATTAAGGGTAAGGAGGTTCACATCTAGCCTGGCACCTCAGGGAACTTGGCTCAAGTGTGAAGCTTCACCTAGCTCCAGACATTGCTGCTTTGTGAAGGCACAGAAAGGTTCTAACCCTTTTTTAACCAACTGTCTGAACTGGGTTAAAAATGTTAATGGATTTGCCATGGAAATGATAATTTGGCAAAGTATTTCATGGTGCACTTCCAGGAGATGTTTCCAGGAAGGCTTTAAGCCTTATTTCAAACTGTTGCTTTCCCTAAACCACTGCTCTGGGGGAAGCTCAGAGCTGTGGGGATGCACCAAGGATTTAACAAACCCTAGACAGTAACAGCCTGAAGGGTGACTGTTCTGGCTTCCAGCTGTTGTGGTGAACTGGACATAAAACCAGGGAATAAAATGTTCTGCTGTCTGCTGCTGCACCTCCTTCCTTTGGTGTGCTAATACTTGATGTTCATTGTGCTCCCCAGGATCCTCCTCCTCCAAGGGTTCCTTCTCCACCTGTCCCTGCCATAAGAAACCAGCTGCGTACCGTGGGTAGGTGTGAAGACCTTCCCTGGCAGCTCTCAGTCAGACTGTTCTTAGCTGTAGTTCTTCACATGCAGCAGAGCACTCCCAGGCTGCAGTGATGCCTTCTGCTCCCCAGGGCTCTGCTCCCTGCAGTGTCTGCGCAATCCCAGTGCTGATGAACAGTTCATTACCTCTCTCTTTTATTTCCACCTTCCATTTTGAAGGTAGGCAGAAGTGTGTCCCTGCCAGCCTGTTCTTACCCCACTCGTGTTCCATTGCAGAGGAGAGGCTGAATGCACTCAGCAAGCAGCTGGAGACGAGCAGGTGGCCGCAGGAGCGGCTGCAGCGTGCGGCGGCTGAGGAGGTGCCCACCACACGGTAGGGAGGGCACCTGTGGGCTTCACAGCTGAGCTCTGGCACAGCAGCTGCTGAGTGTGAGGGGCTGCTCTTAGCTGGCTAAGACACGATTGAAAGGAGGATGCACAGAACCTGGATATCAGATTGTCTCCACTTCTGCTCCTCTGGGTTGTTTGGTTTTTTGGGGGGCAGCTCTGTGCTGGTGAGCCTGGGGGCTGCAGTGCCCTGTCTCGGAGCATGGTCCAAAGCAGGTGTCTGGGGCAGAGTTTTCTCCCATTGCCTTGTTTCTGGGGCATCCTTCGTGCCTGTAAACTGCAGTGAAGCTGCTGCTGGCCAGCAGTGCTGTGGTGGCACTTGTCTTTCTGATGGTTATACCCTTTTTACTTGCTTCCAAAGTGTCTTGGTTAATGATGCCAATTAGTTAGGCTCATCAGATAATGTCTTAGTTCAGGTCCATAAAGCAAGAGGGGTTTAAGCAGACTACTCCCTTTTGATAACCCAATGCAGTGTCATGACCTTGGGGAGCTGTACTGAAGGCTAAAAGATGTGAGCTTTACCAGTTCTATTTCCACCCAAGTGATTAACTGCAGTGGTAATTGTGCTTTGCTTGCCTCAAACTTGTGGAGCAGGAGGAGAGAGAAGAACTCAAAGGACATCTTTGAGCATGCCAGGCTGTGCCAGCAGGCTGCCGTGGGGAGACATTCCTCGAAGGAGGCTCAGGACCCAGTCAATGTGCAGAACATTTGGGACTTCAATGAGCTTAAGTACAAAGGCAGGTGGAGTGCTGCTTACTGATGAGTGTGTGGGGCAGGCCTCTGTTCTTTCCTGGCTTCAGCACCACCTAGGGCTGAAGGACAGAAATCTCTGCTGAAGGGGCTCATCCTCTTGACCATTGTCACCACTGGGCTTAAGGGCTTGTGTGACTTTGGGGCTGCAGTTCAGCTCTTCAGAAAGGTTTCCCAGAAGTGCTGGTTTAAGGAAAACCTTAAAACTTCCTTTCTCTGCTCTAGATTCTGAGACACGCATGGGCTTGAGGCAGATGTATCCTTACCCTCCCAGAGATGACCAGACTCTGGAGATCCAGCAGCAGGCACTGCTGAGGGAGCAGCAGAAGAGACTCACCAGGATGAGGAGAGGAGGAGGAGGTGAGCAGTGAGTGGTCTCTGTTCATTTTGGTGATTTTTGGGTTGTATTTGTGAAGAATTAAAACTCCCTCAGCTCTAGTTGTAACTTTTTCCAAGCTCAGTGTGAGGACCAGAGAGTAGAGCAGCAGGATGCTGAAACTGTTGTGTGGAGCTGTCTGGGTGAACCCCTGCAGCTCTGCCAGCTGCTGAGGTCCTGTGCTCAGCAGGTGGAGCCTGCAGTCCCCCCTGGGGTGTGCTCTAGTCCCGACAGAACTGAGTCCATCAGCCTCCTCCTTGCCAGTCAGATCAGCTGTTGTGGTGTCCCCCCTTGGGAAGAGGACCATTGTCAGGAGCTCTGTTGACACCATTCTCAGTGTAGCTGTTCCTGACAAGCAGGAGCCTGGGTTATGGAATAAACATTCCTGGAGTGTCCAGGAGTGTTAACTGCAAATTCACCACATGTGAATGAGACTCCTGATTGCCTTGGGCTAGCTCTGGACAGACCATTGGCAGCAGTGGCAGAAAGGAAAGCGGGCTCAGGTGAGCTTTGACTCTGGGAGAAAGGTTTCACCTCTGGCTCTGTTCTGAGATCGAGCACAGGATTGGTTTGGTTTGGTTTTCCACTCTGCTCACAGCAAGCTCGAGCAGATTGGTAGAGCAGAGACTCATCTCCACCAGGAGGGCTTTTGGGTGCCAGCTGAAGTGCAGGTGGAGTTTAAGGCTCTGCAGCTCAGCACTAGCAGCCACTGGATGCTGAATGCCATTGACTTGGGGTCTCTTTGATTAACAAAGATGTGATTCCTGTAAGATGTGGTCTGTGGAGGTGAGTGCAGGGCACTAGGGAAGGGCTGGCCCCTGCTGAGTGTTCTCAGCACTGAGTTCTGCTTGATTTCTGATTCTGCTTAAGGTGGTATAGGGAAACTGGAGTAAAGGCTGTACTCAGGTTCTACAGCATCCACCACAGGCTGTGGGGCTTCACAGCAGCACTGCAGAGTGGCATTTGTGTGAGGTGTTGATAAAAAAAGTTTTGGTGTTCACGTTCTGATACCAATGTTGTCATTTTGTTCCTTGGCCACCTGGCTCTGTTGATGCAGAAGATTATGTGTCTGCTGGGAACTCACAACCCATGGGACAGGTAAGGATCAACCAGGATTTTTTTATTGCATTGCTTTGCCCTTTTCAGGTGTGGGAAATGTTGTGTGTTGTGTCCTGCACGATGGGAGGAAGGAATTGCACTGAGGTAACCAGCAAGTCCTCACTGCAGCGAGCAGCAGCTGCTCTGGCACACAGGTTGTGTGTAGAGAGCTTAATTATTTACCTCCTTTTTAATCTCCACTAGCACTTGTTTCATATTTATATGATGTTAGACAGCTGCTGGGATGGGAAGGAGGAGAAAAAGCCAAGCTGAAGCAGTTGCTGGGAATTTAGTGGCTGAAGTGAGGGAGTGGATCTGCTGCCTTCAGTGGGACATTTATTTCCTGACTGAGGTGTACACTTTGCTTGTTTTCTTTTGTAGCTCAGGAATGAGTCCACTAAGTCCCTGAAGAGCTCCCTGCTGGAGTCAGACAGCACTTTTATTGGTGAGTTGGTACCTCCCCTCTCCATGGTGTCATGTAAAGGAGTGGCTCTGACATGCTGCCTCCCACTGCAACTTTCAAACCGGAACTATGGTGACCGTTTGGAAGTGCCAGCAAATCACAGCCACAAAGGGACAAGCAAAGCTCCACAGAACCAGCTGTGTGCTGCAGCCACTTTGTGTCTGTCTCTGAAAACGACCTCTCCCTTTTTTTTTTTTTTCTCCAGGTCCTAATGGGGAAATGTTTTCTGCCTTGGGAGAAGTGGGTCTGTCACCACAGCTTCCATGTTCTGCAAGGAAGAGAAGAGGACTGAAGCAGAGAGTGCTGGAGCCTGCTGTGAGTATGGGACCTGGGCTGAGCATAGCTCTGACCACCGCTGGGGGTGCTGAGGGTGGGACACTGTTCTGACACCTGGGGTTTGGATTCCCTGCAGGAGGACATCCCAGCAGGCTCGACATCCCCACTGCAGCCTGACAGCTGCTCCTCCCACTCCAACTGCAGCCTGGCGGTGGAGCAGCTGAGGGGCAGGAACGAGGAGCGGCTGCAGTGGCTGGCGGAGCTCCAGCAGCAGCCTGCTAGCCCCGGCAGGGCTCCAGCAGGTGAGGAACAGAGCAGTGAGGGAACAGCTGTGGGGCGCACACAGCACTCGCTGGGGCAAGGCCTTCCCCTGCAACCTCCAACACAGCCTTCCAGAGGCAGTCAAGATGTTCCAGTTCCTGTGGGCCCTTGTAATGCTGCTGTGGCACTGCCAGCAGCATGAGGTGCCAGCTGCATGAACTGTGTGCAGTACCACTTAGAGCAGCTGTTAATGGCCTGGGAGTTCTGGCCCGGATTGTGAGCCAGTGGCTGCACTTGGTTCCCAGAGCCTGCTCCATTTGTTCTAATGGCTTTCTGCCGTGTCCAGCCAAGGCTGCCTGCACCACCCTCTTGTTACCTGGCAGGGGAGGAGCTGCTGGTGTTAGAGCCCTGTGTTGGGTAGGAACAGAAGTGGTTCCAAAGCATTGTTCCTGCAGGGACTGCAGACCAGGAAGCCTGTTGTGGACGGGAGCCTGCTGTAAGCTGTGCTAAGCCTTTGTCACCTGGCTCAGGCTGCTCTCCTCCCCTCAGGTCACACCACTTCCTTGGGGGACGCGGGTGAGCTCCTGTCCCACGCTGCCAGGTGGTCCAGCTCTGGGGACACGCTGGCGACAGAGCCCTGGCTGCGCCCAGGCACCTCAGAGACCCTCCAGAGACTGATGGCTGAGGAGCCCAGCCCGGGGACACTGTCACCAGAGCACACACTGCTGAGCTGGCAGGGCCTGTCCACCGCCCATGGCTGACACTGTGCCCCGGTGCCAGCTATGCCCTGTGGTGCCGGGGGCTGGGGCAGTTAGGGACTGTGCCCTGCTAGCAATAATGGAGCCACAGGAGCTGCAGTGATGGAGAGGAGCACAGGATGGGGAGGAGGGGCTTGGTGGGTTTTGCACTTTATCCTCAGAGCTGGCATCAGCACAAGGCAGGGAGTGAGAGTTGGGTATTGGTTAGCTTTGGTTGCAGCCATCTCCACAGCTGCCTGGAGGAGGAGCCCAGCAGCAGAGCTGGGGTTTAAGCTGCTACCATGAGTCAATACCTTGGGGAAGGGCAGGTCAGGGATGGGTCCTGTCCTGCGTGGGAGCTCAGCAGTCCTGTGGTGTGTGGCTGCCAGCACTGTAGCTCCTGTCCCCTCCCATGCATAGATAGTGTAGTAGATAGTGTTGCATAGATTTAATTTATGAATAAATTATTTTGTTACTAAAACTGTGACAGCAGACTTCAGTCACTTGCCCTTTGCTACAGCTTGCTTCTTGACCAAGCAGCAGGTAAAGGCTACAGGTAGGCACAGGAAAGCAACAAGGACAGAGGAGCTCAGTGCCCAGGGCATGCCAGGATGGAAGAGCTGCTGAGCAGGCACTAAGGTAAGGCAGGCCTGAGACATGGCTGTGACTAGCCCTGCTGCCGGCACTTTATCCTCCTTTCTCAGCCTGAGTTTGCCCAACAGTGGCATGTTTTGGTCAGGCGCAGGACACCACCTTCCTGCCCCCAAGGGCTGGGGCTTGTTCCTCTGTAAGCAGAGCAGGAGGGCAGGAAGCTGCCAAAGAAGCCTCTGGGGCTTAGGCTGTGGTTTGATTGCACTGGTGAAAGAGTTCAAAAACTTTATTGACCTATAACCTGATTAGAATATGCCAGATGAGAACCAAATATTGTACAGAAAGTTGTACAGAATTTTTTTACATAGAAAACTTTACAGATCTGTACCATATACATTTTGTCCATCTGAAAAAAATTTCTACATCCATTGGAGTACAGAATGCTTGAGAAGCTTTGCCTGGTAACCATCAGAGCACAATTCACAGTATGAAGACGCTGCCATGAACTCAACCAGCCCCAACCATGCCACGTTTTGTTACTGCAATATATTCCACATGAAATTCTGTACAGGAGAGGAAATCTACATCAAACAGGGGGGGGGGGGAAAAAATCTGACAGCAGACAACAGCTGAGACTCGTTTGCAGTGATTCAAGTTCCAGTCCTTGAAGGATCATTTTGATGGCTCTGGTAAGAGTTAAAAGCCCTAAACCAAGTATAGTACAGGTAGTGGTGTCAGTCATGATGATTCTACCTCTGCTCCTGCCAGGAGTCAGCAGCACTAACTGCTGGGCTAACAGAGAAACCCAAAGAAAACAACAGGAAAAAAAGAAAATCACAACCCCAAACATAAAAATAACCCAAACCTCTTCTAGTGCATTTGGTAAAGGATGAAGTGTGCTGGGTTCTCAGCAACTCAGAGAAATCAAACCACTGGGGAAGAACTGTCTAGTGTTAGGCTGTGTGGCAGCCCTGCCTCTGCCCATGCCACAGGAGCATTGCCCACAGGAGCATTGTCTCGGGCAGCCTGAGCGTGCAACAGTCCTGCGGCACCAGCTAGAGCTGCTCAGTCTCTTACCACCAGCAGGAAGTTGGTTGGCTTTCCACTGTCAGCAGGAATCCTTCACAGCACAGCTCTCCTGAGGTGTTCTTCTCTCCGAAGCTCAGACTTTACAGCCAGAGCTCTTTGGGTACGTTTCACTCCCACGGCACAGGGTGGGAATCCATCGGGAAGGGGGAGCGGAGCCTCACGCCGCAAGGACAGTGGTGAGCAGCCACCTTCGGCCGTGTTGTGGGCTCTGCACCCACTCCTCACCTCCAGCTGAGCCAGGGAAGCCTCCAGCCACAGCTCCTCACCTGCAGCCGAGCAGGGGAAGCCCCCAGCAGTGGTCAGTCCCTGCCCGTGGCAGGCTCCTGCTGGGGCGGGGGGCAGATCTGGAAGACCAGCCCGATGCGCAGGAAGAAGCGGCGCAGCACCGCCCGCAGCTCCGGGATGAGGTCGAACTGCATGATCTCACACAGCAGGGGGTAGTAGAAGGAGGCGTGAGCCTTGAACTGAGGATACAAACAGAAACCAGCGGTCAGGCTCCCAGGCAGCAGCCAGGGCATGGGGCAAGTAGCGCAGTGGTGGAGTTGCCATCCCTGGAGGTGTTCATAAAGGGTGCAGGTGCGGTGCTTCAGGATATGTTCCAGTGGTCAGGGTGGGTGGGTAATGGGTGGGACTCAAATGACCTTGAAGGTCTCTTCCAGCCCTAATGAGTCTGTGATAAAAAGGGTAAATACCTGAGCCAAGGTGAGAAACTACCTGGTCAAAGAAAGAAACTGCTTCAGAGCTGCAGGTGCAGGGATGGAACAGGAGAGCTGGGACCCCCCCCTGCTGCAGGCACACAGCTCCCTGTAACACTCGCTGAGGTTGGAGAGGGCCTTTAAGACTATCAAGTCTTGAAGACCTCTGAGAGGAACAAGCCTCCTGTTACCAGTTTTTTGCTTGCAGGTGGCCTCTTTCACTGAGTACTTCAGGCAAGTTAGTAGCAGAGGGAGACCCAATTACAGATTAATTACTGCAGAACTGCCCTGGAGAAGGTACCTGCAGCACTGGCTCTGCACAGAGTTATTTCTCTGAACAAATTCCCTTCCTCAGCAGTCAAAGCTGCTGAGCACAGCAGCTGGAGGGATTTTGCATCTTTCAGCTTTTCTCAGCCACATTTTCTCCCTCACTGCATTAGGGGCTTAAAGAGTCTGCACAGCAGCAAAGGCTTCTGCTGCCAGGTGTGTGTGACAGTTCTTGAGGAACTGCTCTGCAGCTGTCTCCTGCCTGTCAACAGCTGGAGCAGCAGCCCAGCAGTACTCACTCTGTCATCACTGATCTTCAGCACTTTAGTCAAAAACAGGAGCAGCAGATTGGTCCAGGCCTCCCGATGACTTTCAGATGTCAGTGTGAGGAAGTAGCTCAGAGCCTCGCTGCAGACACTGGAGAGAAGGGGCACAAATAATCAGTCACTGACACCCGAGTTTGAGCTCTATGGCAGGCAGGGAGCTTTGGCTTTGCTACTGCATGAGTCGTATAGAACAGCAGCAGCCTACAACCACCACTGAGCAGTGCCAGCAGGGGTTTTGTTCAGCTGCCACCCAAAGCCCTGAGCCCTCGCTGTCAGACATGCTCACAAAACACAACCAGGCTCTCTGCAGGCATTTAAAGTGTATCAAGTGCTCTCCAGAGCTATTAAAATGCACGGGACAAAGGGACTTCAAGAATTAATCCCTTGCTGCTGTAACCAGGTAGGGCTTGGCTCCACTCCCTGCTCTGTAAGCCTCAACATCCTCCCACTGTATGGCTTTAAGCTCTGTGTTAATCCAGCGCTTGCCTGAACAGCTCTGCACACACCAAGGGCAGGCTTTGTTCCCAGTGCCCACCAACCAGACACCCAGGAGCTTCTGCATGCCCACAGGCTCTGCAAGGCCAGTGCCCACTTGTGCAGGTGAGCACCAGTACTCCAAATTGCTGAGGTTATGAAAAGCAGGGTTCAGGTGATGGCTGCTCTAAGAGGAGCTGTAACTATCCTCCACCTCCCCACATGCTACCAAAAAGGTCAACACAATCTTTGTTTTGTCCTCCAAAAGACATTCTGAGACCCAGAGCAGAGGCAGCAAGCAGCAGCTAGAGGCACAACACTCCCCACACAGCAGGAAGCCCTTCAGGCTGGCTGTCAGCACAACAGACTGCTGGCTCCAGCAGCTCTGCTGCACACAGGAGCTGCTGCTTTGCGAACAAACCCCACACTCCTCTGACCTCGGCAGCAGCAGCTGCATGGTCCTTACTTGAGCAGCCTCTGCTGGACCTCCTCCCAGGCGCTGGTGCGGCTCTCATCCGTGTACATGCGGAAGAGGATGCGCAGGCCGCAGGCCAGGCTGCTGGTCTCCTGCTTCAGCAGGTTGGGCTTGGACTTGCCTTTGAAACCTGCACAAACACCAAGCACCCAGTCAGAGCATTGGCTCACCTGCCTGGCAGTGCCTAGCCACAACCACCTCATGGCACTAACTGCATTTGGCTGTTAGCAGCTCTCCATTCTACTGCTGTGTGCAGAGCCCAGAACCGTTGCTTGGCACCCACATTTATAACCACAAACACTAAGACCAGCTCAGTTCAGCTGAGGTGGGGTCTGTATGTGCACACAGCAGCTCATGGCATGATCCCAGCAAACACTAAAAGCACAGCTAAACGCAGCTCTGTGTGGTGCAAGGACCAGGCTGACTGCAGCAGCACAGAGCCCTTTTCCAAGCTGTTTCACAACCTGACTGACTTCACCCTGAGGTGTACCAAGCCTGACACCCAGACTCCTTGGGAGCTGTTTCTGGGCAGCACAGTGACAGCTTGTCCCAAAGCCTGGCTCCAGGGTGCCAGCCTCACCTGCTTTCCAGAGGGCAGTTCTCTGCTCGTTGTTGGAGTTGAATGCTTTAGCAAATCTGTGAGACTCCAGCAGACAGTCCAGGAGCTTGAAGAGCTGCTGCGAGGTCAGGAAGCGATACATGCCTTGGTCCTGGGTATCCACGTGGACATTGAAGTCCACTGCATCCCTCTGGTGAAAAATAAAAGAGAGTAAAACTTCCCAAGTGCCTTCAGCAGGCTCCTGAGGTAGCTCAGCCCTGGCTGCAGTTGCAGCTGTGTTTAAACTGGGCACTATGGTCAGTGGCAGCAACAGACAATGACACAAACCCCTTCCACCACCACCTCAATCCCCTCACATTTAAAATGCAATTTAATCCAAGGTGTGAAAGATCTCCACAGCCTGACAGTAGTTCTGAAGAACTTCCAGACACTACCAGTGAGGAGCTCCTGAGATCTGAGCCAGTGGAGAAGCAGCTGTCAGGGACACCCCTCTCAGCCCTGCCCACCTGTGCTGCTGCCAGATTCTCTGCATCCTCTTTCTTGCTGGTTGCTGGGAAGAACACAAT
Source organism: Semnornis frantzii (assembly GCA_013399775.1). Taxonomy (NCBI): domain Eukaryota; kingdom Metazoa; phylum Chordata; class Aves; order Piciformes; family Ramphastidae; genus Semnornis; species Semnornis frantzii. The sequence continues at coordinate 16,687 of VWYK01003198.1, forward strand.
GTTGTCAATGGTCTGAATGAGCTCCAGTTGCACCACACACTTGATCAGAAGAGCAGCAAATAACTTCTGTTCAGGGAATTCTTTACAGGAAAGAAAGAAAATGGCCTGCTGAGCAGCAGCTGAACTTGGAGCACATTCATAAACCAAACCTGCCTGGAAGCCACCCCTGGGAATTACTCTTCTAAACCCAGGGCTGCTCCTCATGTCCACAGCTGGCAGGTTTTTACAGCCTCACCTCGAAGCCACCTGCCACTTCCTGAAAAAATGCTCATTTCATCTCAAAGCCACCCAGAGCAGTGACCTCATCGGCACCACTGCAGTGGGAACAGCAGAGCCTGAGGCTGCCCACAGGCAGAGGTGGCTCAGAACAGCAGCAGCATCACTGATGCTCCTTTGTCTTTGTGGCAAGTGCTGATACCACCAGGCAGGAGCACTTCAAGCACTGACACAAGGTTGGGTGGCCTCCTCAAACCAGTCTTGAGACCCCTGGTTGTCAGGTGCTGCTCCTGCTTTGCAGAGCACTGTGAGCAGAGAGCTACTGCCCAACCTTGCCCATCCAATTTTCTCCCATAAGGCCTGTACAGCCACAGCTGAGGCTGTATCTGAAGATGTCAGACAGCTGCTGCCCGCCCCTTGAGTGCCAAACCACCAGAGAGCACTCACTGGCTGTGGGCCTGGCTTTGCTCAGCTCCTCAGCTGCTGTGGGCCCTGTGCTGGGCTGATAGGAATGTCCATCTGCAGGCCTAGGCTGAACAGAGTCATGGATGTCCACTGACTTCTGGGAGAGTGTATCCTGCAAAGACAAGAGACTGAGAGCTGCTGGCAGCAGAGTTGAGCTCTGCACACCTTAAGACATTTGCTGCTTCGGCACCGCATTAGGTTGGCATCGAACAGCACTTGGTCTGCAAAGTGAACCCAGCTGGGTTTACACTGAGGTCACTTCTCCCTTACTCCACCTTTGCCCCAGACTCTCGGCAGCTTACCAGCTTCTCTTTTGCATCAGCAGGGGATCCAGAGACAAACTCCCCACTGGCTGGTCGCCAAGTCAGCAGCCTTGAAAACATAAAACCAGCACCAAATTTACTGCTTGAAACACCAATCAGCCTAAGAAAGCTCCCTCTGTGTGTGGTTAACTGAACCAAACATTACGAGAGGTGGATCTGGGTATTTCTAGAAACTGAGGAAGTCTTGGCAGGTTGAAGGGTTTTATTCTCTCACACACACTGAAAAACAGCAGCACTGTGTTCACTCATCTTCACCACTGCCACCCTAGAGGGACACCTGGGTCAGGTGGAGGAGGATGGATGTGGCTCAGCAGCCCTGGGTTTGGCTCTGGTGCCATCAGTGGCCCTGAGCAGAGGCAGGAGGGACTGGCTTACGCGTGGGGGATGGTGGTTTTGAAGATATCCAGCATGCAGGTGCAGGTCTTGTCCCAGATCTCCAGGGTGAACTTCTCTCCATTCAGGATAACCACATTCTCCAGGCAGTTTGTGCCAGACCGTGCCAGCTGCTCGTTGTCTGCAAGAGATAAGCAGGGCACCTGTCTGTTGCTGTTACACACTGAGCTGCTGGCAGTGTGCAAGGGATGGAGCAGCCCTACCTTGCTGCACACACCAGTACAGCTGGGCAAAGATGTCATCCAGCAGCACATCACTGAGGACCTCCAGATACTGAGTGAAGACATCACAGATTGCATAAAGTGCATGGTTGCAGGTAGTTGTCATCCACTCAGCTTTCTGGGAGGGGAAAGGAAGCAGTTACAGCTTGGTTTGAGGTGGAGCTCTGCAGACACAAATCTCTGCGGGATACAGGGATCGGCTCAGCTGGAACTGCAGTGTCACAATTCCTTCCTGTATCTCCAAACCCCAACACTTGGAGCCCCAACTCCTGCTTTGCTAACCAGCAGGTTTCAAGAGAAATAAATCTGCACAAATGGACCCAACAGCTGCCCCTGGAGGCAGTTCCCAGGCTTTTGGCAGCACCAGACACCGAGTTCCACATGGAACTTGTCTAGTCCTAGACCAGGCTAAGTTCTCCACTGCTTCTAAGTATCCTCCAGGGAATCACAATGCCCTGAGGTGTGTCTGCAAGTGCTCAGACACACCCAGCTGACACTGGGGACCTAACACTCCTAACTCACACAGCATTTACATTAGTGAGCCATTTCTGTGCCACCTGCTCTGCCAGGGCAGTACCTGCTCTGAGTCTGGCAGGTCAAAAGGCTGCAGTTAAAGCACAGTGCTGAGTTCTGGGTTGCCTGGTTTAGGCTTTTGGGTTTGTTGGGTTTTTCCTCCTCCCTAGCGATAAAAACGTTTTGAATCTCAATTTACTACTTCTCACTGTGCCCCCAGTGCCAATTACAAACCTCACTGCACTGAGGATGCTGCCACCAGTTAGTGTCTCATGACTGCAGACACCATGTGTGAAAGCTGCAGCTCTCACAGACCCCAGGGGTGATTAATTTCATGTCCTGTTTGTGGCCTTCTACACACATGGCTTAAAACACAGGAAGTGGCAAAATCTCCCCCAGAACACCAATAAACCAAATCAAGGCACAGCTCAGCCACAGGAGCTGGGAGGTCTGCCTTACTACTTGATGAGCTGCATTTAGATCAGAGGAAGAAATTCTTGGCACTGAGGGTGGACAGACACTGGAATGGGTTGCTCAGAGAGGTTGTGGATGTTCTCCTCCTTGGAGCTGGTCAAGGCCAGGTTAGATGAGGCCTTGATCAACCTGGGCTGGTGGGAGGTGTCCCTGATCATGGTGGGGTGGGGGTTGGAACTGGATGATCTTTGAGGTCCCTTCCCACCCAAACCATTCTGCTGCCAGCTCTGACCTCAGTCTGCTGCTCTGGCAACTTCATGTTGTCAAATATCCTGAAGACTATGCGGAACAGATCCTGCCACCAGTGCTTCTCGTAGGTGTGTCCGTAGGTCTTCATGATCTCAAACATCACAGTCAGGCCCCTGGAGTGAAGGGGGAGCACCACACATGAGGAGTGCAGGAGGCCACCACTGAACCAACCATGTCCAAGCGCAGGAGCACTGGCTCCAGCACTGCCAAGCTCACGCCCATGTGGTGTGGGTCGGACGCAGCAGTGCAGCAAACTCAAGCAGAAAATCAGTTTGGTCCGAAGGCACTTCAAAGCCACAGGCAAGAGCCAGACAACACTGCTGGGGACTGGGGGATTTCAAATGAGAACAGCAAAATTGCTCTCCAGAGGACCACAAAAACGTTTTTAGCATGTAAAAATAGGTCTAAAAACGAGTGTGGAGGTTCTCCAGCTCTAGAGCAAAGGCAGCTGTAGGGCTCACAGGCAGCTGCACACTGACCAGGGAACTGGCCCAGGCTGCCCAGGGCAGTGCTGCAGTCCCTGTCCCTGGAGGGGTTTCAAAGTCATGGAGATGTGGTGCTGAGGGACAGAGTTTGGTGGTGCCCTGGCAGTGCTGGGTTAAGGGATGGACTCTGTGACCTCAAAGGTCTCTTCCAAGCATTACAGTTCTCTGACTGCACTGGACTCTCTCAGAGCACCCAACACTCACCCACTGCATGCACTCTGGGCCGCCTCGCTTCATCAGATACAGTAACACAACTCCCAACCCCTCAGCAGCTTTCTGGTCTCATGTTACTGAGAGGCTTGTTGCTGTTTTAAAAGTCTAAAGCAATCCTTTTAGAACGTGAATGACAAGCACTGATTGTTACCTGGTTCTTACATCTAATTTGCATCTATTGATGATGCAGGACAACTCAAAGAGGATTGGGAACCACCCTCGCACCCACACTCTGTCCTCGGGAGCCACGTTCATGTCGTCGCTGGTGTACTCCTTGAACGCCTGCAGGGGAAAGCACAGCTGGCAGGGGGCTGGCACAGGACACACACAGCCTGGGCTGCACCTCCCACCTCTGCTGTGCCACCACTGCAGCCTGGTACCTCAGCTGAGCTGGCAGTCAAAATAACACCACTGAAAAGTGTTGGGCAAGGCAAAGCTTGCTGGACCAGGACCAAAACAAATGAGATGAGATATCGAAGCATCAGCATTTGCCTGAGGCTCAGGCCAAGTCTCTTCGTATAAATGCAGCACACAACTTGAGGCTCTGCCATAACTCTGAGGGGATGTGAAGCATTTTCACTTCTGCCATGCCCCACCCCTCTCCCATTTCCCAGCAGAGCAGATCCTGAGCTATGCTGCTCCCAGCAGCTCTCGGGACAGTTCCCTCCCAGCAGAGTGGGAATCAAGGACAGTAAATTGCTGACACTGTCAAAGCCCAAGGGACTTTATACTCCTCTTGCTCCTGCATGAAGTACAGTCCCCAGGAATCTCTGAAACCTGCAGGGCAGTCAGTGAGGAGCAGGAGTGGCTCGTTCCCAGAAGCAGCTGAGTTGCTGAGCCCAGCCCTTACCTGAGGCCTGTCAGAGACGTATTTGGCGCAGTGCCGGATCAGGCGGATCGCTTCCATGCTGGTGTCTGGGAAGGCTGCATTGCAGGCAAACTCAGACAAGCACTTCACTGCATCCTGGAAGGAATCAATGGTGGCTGGGAAGTGTTTTTCAAATACAAGTGCTGGGGGAAAAGAAGAGGAGAGAAGAAAGTGTCACTCAGATCTAAACTCACCAGGAAAGGAGTCATGGGAGACTGAGGCATTGCTTGGTGCTGCCAGAGGTTCGAGGAGCAACAAAACCTGACATGATGAATGCTGCACCAAAACAGCAACATCCCCTGGAGGCACCCACTGGGACAAGTGTCTGAGCATCTATGGAGGGCAGCTGAACAGCTAAGGAAGAACAGAGCCATTACAGCTGGACACTGCTCTGTGTGCTCAGAGCTGGGGAGGGCTGCAGAGAGCACAGACACGTGGACCTGTGGGGTGGTTTGCCCAGGGAGGTGGCAGAGTATGGCAGAACACTTTGGTCTGGAAGAGACCTTAAAGATCACCTAAGACTCTACAGACACCTTCTACTAGACCAGGTCGTTCAAGGCCACATCCAGGCTGGCTTTCAACACTTCCAGGCTCCACAACTTCTCTGGGGAACCTGTTCCAGCACCTCACCACCCTTATGGGGAAGAATTTCCACCTCATGTCTCATGTCACTCCAGCTTCTTCCAGTCTGAAGCCATCTCCCCTCCTGCTGTCGCTCCATGCCTTGCACAGAGCCTGTCGGTGCCAGCAGATGAACGAAGCTCGTTGGTCCCCAGGGCCCCACTGTGCTGGTGATCAGTACTCACTGACAATGTGTCCCGTGGTCTGGAATGCCAGCTCCACGATGCTTTCATCCTGGTCAGAGGCTGCCAGATGGAACACCGAGAAGATGTTTTTCCAGCCGGAGCGGATGTTGGCAGCCTGGGAATTGACCATCTGCGCGATGCAGCGCACCACCATGTCCCGGATGGTAGGAGACCTGCAGCAGGGGGTCACAGTCAGCCACTCAGCACCACCCCCAGCAGGGTGGTGCTGCAGCAGCTGGCTGCACCAAGCCACGGGGTGCCCAGCACCTCAGCTGCTGCCTGCTGTTACCTGTTTCTCTTCATGATGTGCTCGAAGGGCCTGAGGAAGTCCTTCTGGAAGCGGAAGTTAGCGAGCTCCCCCTTCTCCAAGAACTTCATTGACAATTGTCTTAGTGAGTCCACTGCAAAAATAGCAACATCTTCATTGGGGTTGCAGCCAACCTGGGGAGGGAGTGGAAACGCAGAGTTCTTAGGGATCCAGCCCAAGTGCCTTTGGTACAGAGCTGAGCAGAACTGGGAGCTTCACAGCACAGAGCAGCAGCCAGCGCCCAGGCTGGTGGAGCCATCCAGCAACCCCCACCCAGCTCCAGCTGCTTTCTACAGTTCTGTGTTCCAGTACTTTCAAACCTGCTAAAAATCAGCAAGGGGGCCAGAAAGCCTCCCACGAGCTGCACTACAAATGCCTGTCAAACACTCTCTGGTAAACAGTCAGCTTAGACAGCAACATAAGACAACTTCTGCTCCCAGGCTTCACAAAACACCTCCCAGAATTAGGAGACAACTAAAGGCAGCCAGCTCTAGACCCAGGGCATGACAACTTCATGTCCTGCTCTGACATTTGTGGTGTTGTGCACCTCTGCCTTCCAGCAGGCATTTCTGCCTTACAAGTTTTATCCTGTTTTTGTCAATCTGGGCCAAGTGACCTTGAAGGCACCTCCAGAGCTTCATACTGCACATGAAGATGCCATCAAACCCCAACTTTGACCTACTTGGAACATCATTATGGGCAAGCAGATGATACCAGAAGTGGAGCTGACCTATGGGGTGGTCTTAGTGGTGGAGAAAGAAGCTTCTAGAGAGCAAGGAGCTTGCAGAAAAGGAGAGCAAACCCAGTGCAATTCAAGCACCTGCTTTGGCAGCAGACCTCTAAGTCACAGTTATCTGCGGGGACAGTTAAGGAGCATGGATTCTAATTGAGAGGAATACCTTATTGAAATGATCCCCAATGACTTCCCAGATCCTGGACCACTGCAGCCTTATCCTGCCCATGTTGTAGTAGGAGATCTCCACAATCTTCTGCAGGCTGAACATGCGCGGGTGGGTGGCAGAGAGCAGCTCGTCCATGGACACCGCACAGAGCCAGCGCACAAAGTCCACTGTGGGGTGAGCAGAGATTTCAATGCAGCCTCCTCCTGAGGCTGGGGGCAAAGCTCCTTTGCTGCTCACAGGGCAGGAGGAAGCACTCACCAATGGCATTGCCATCCAGCCTTGTGGAGCCCGTGAATATCCTGTGGAGGGCAGGAGAAGACACTGCTGCACCCAGGCTGGAAACCCATCAAAACCACAGCCCACAGATGCTCATCCAGCTCCACCACCCCTGCCATGGGCACGGACACTACCCACTCGCCCAGGCCGCTCAAGGCCTCATCCAATCTGGCTTTCAACACTTCCAGGCTGGGAGCCTCCACAACTTCTCTGGACAGCCTGTTCCAGTGCCTCACGACCCTCACAGAGAAGAGCTTCCTCCTCACGTTTCACCTCAATCCAGCCTCTTCCACTTTGAAACCATCACCTCTCATCACTACAAGCCCTTGTAAAAAGTCCCTCCCCAGCTCTCCTGTAGCCCCCTTTGAATACTGGAAGGGCACCAGAAGGGTTCCCTGGAGCCTCCTCTTCTCAGGCTGAAGAGCTGCTGTGGGTGCCCTGCTTTGGATCTCCCAAGGTCCCTTCCACTCCCCACTGTGGGATTCTGGGATGTGTTACCATAAAGGGCAAACAATTTCCTCGCAGTAAAAGGCTTCTTGCTTAAGCTTTGCTCTGTTCCTGCCTGTCAAATACTCCTGCTCCATAAAAACCCCCAACCCCCAAGGCCCTTTAGAACAGCCACACTCATGTTTTTCCAAGCAGGGGCACTCCACCACTGTGCACTGAGCACTGCCCACCCCAGCACTGCCCACCAGCTCGAGTTCTCACTGTACCTGTCCACAGCAACCACCACACTCTGGGAGCTGGTCTCTCCAATGGACTCCTGGATGCTGGCTATCTGCTTCCAGTCCACATTGCCACCAACTGCAGGAGACAAAGAGTGAGCAATGGCTGAGAGAGGACACAGTACAGGCTGGGAAGGAAGAGGAAGAGAAGCTGTGCCACTGTAACACAGGATTTGGACAAAGGTGAGAAAACCCCAAACAACTGAGCAAATGACTAAGTTCTAACAGCCTCTGAGTGCCTGAAACCCAAATCCCTTTGAGTTGAGCATTTCCCTGTAAGACTGAAGTGATAGTACTAAGAAAAACAAGGATTCAGTTTCCATCTGTGCACTTTAACAAGAATCACAGGAATTCAATGCAGAGAGAAACATTTTCTGCATTGGCCAGAGATTATTTTCCTGACAGAGGGGAAAAAGCCTGAGCTGGATCCACGCCGACAAGCAGCAAGTCTGATTTACAGCCACCTGACTGCAGTTTACATTCCTGAGCCATTAGGGCTTCACATTTTTCAAGGCAAGTCACTAGGTGCAGAGAAACTGCCAGCATCTGGCAACAGCCAGGCTGGATAGGTCATGGGGGAGCACTGAACATGTGGAGAATGCACTTGGGAAGGGCAGGGAGAAGCTGCCTGTGAGGGCTCAGCAGACGCATCCATTTCCAGGCAGGTTTCCCTTCAGCAGCTCTTGGTAAGGTGAGGACAGGACACAGGAGCAGGCCACAAGAGCACAATGGAAGGGACTGACTGCAGAGGATTAGGACTGCCTGGGGTTAAGAGTGGTGAAACCACCACTGGAACATGGAAAAGGTAGGGAGCACAGTGTCTGCTGGGCTGGGGGGGAAGCTGCTGAGGAGGCACTGAGCATCAGACAGATCATCCATTTCTAACAGGGAGGTCCAGACACCTCCTTAGCATCAGAGCATTGTTTGGGTTACAAAAGACCTCTGAGATCCTGGAGTCCAACCATCAGCCTGAGACCACTGTGGCCATTAAACCATATCCCCAAGAGCCACTTCCTTTCCTAATGCTCTACAAGTGTGCTCTCATTTGAAAAAATACATGAAAAAGTCAACATTTTAAAGGTAACTCAAGGTGAGACCAGGACAGGAGAAGTGATCTCATGTACAGAGTCAATGGCTCACACCAACCCAGGAGAGGCACTTTAGTCAGGGTCAACAGCAACCAAAAGAGGAAGAGAATTCACCTCCCACTCAGTTTGGCTGTTGTGGATTCCTTGCCAAGTCCCACACCAGGGTGCTCAGCCTGCACACAGCAACCTGCCTGCCTGCTGCAGTCCTTGCTGCGCTGGCACTGCAGTGACCCAGCCCTGCCCTGCCTTTCTTCTTTGGTCAGAACTGGGACCTCCCAAGGTCAGCCACTGCAACCCCCTGCAGTCAGCAGGGACATCAGAGCAGTTTACTCAGAGCACTGCTGAGCAGTGACAAAGGAGCTTCTCCCTCTTTCCTCGTCACTCCTTCATCTCCTTCTGCAATTCCAACGACTGCAATTATCAACTCCCAAAGGGTTTTCCTTTCCAATGAGGCACGCCAGACAGCAAGGGTCATCACTATTCCATTGTTTTCCTGCTCTTGCCACCCTCTCATCCTAGCAATAACACTCAGCAGAGCAAAGCAAACATCCCAGACCTCAGCATGGCTCTGTTCAAAGCCCAAGACACTTTTACAAGGACTGACTCATGGTCTCACCTCCGAACCTCAGGAAGAGCAGGGCCAGTCTGAGCACAGCCAGTTCAACCAAGCACCTCATTTCTGCAGTACTTACCCAGGCCCAGCCCCACAAACTCATCTGGAGCCTGATCCTTTGTGCCAGTGAAGGAGCCCTCCCTGCCACGCACCGTCCCTGAGATGTAGCGAGGCTTCACTCCAGTCCCTATCAGCTGGGCCAGCTCCAGCTGGCTGATGCACTTCAGAATCTGTTCCAGAGAACAAAGAAGTTAGCAACAAGAAGCAGTCTGAAATAGTAAATAAATAATAAAAATCATCTTTAGGCAGAGCTTTAGAAGAGAAGGATTTGGAAGGCTCAAGGTCAGCCAAACATTCCTGCTCTTCTCTCTCCAATGAGTAATTTGAGCACTATTGGTTTAGTCTCTCCCAATTTTATGTCTCACTTGGACAAGTTTTGCTACTTTAATTGGCTACATAATGTGCAAGCCCACATGATGCAGGTACAAAAGGATACACTTGGCACTTCCCTGAGCCCCTGTACTGCACACACAATGAGGTGCTGTGTTCAAACCCAGCACAAATGACTCTACCTCATGCCAGGAATTGCCTAAATAGTTTCCATCCGTGTGAGCCACTGTGATGAGAGTTTTAATTGTGTCAATGTTCTTCTGCTTCATCTCAGTAATCCCAGAGCTCACTGTGAGCAAGGTAAACCTTGCTAATGCTTGGACATAAGCATCTCTCTCCAGCTGCCCAGGGGAGGAAAAAAAAGAGAGAATTAAAAAGTGTTTTCAGTGTTGTCTCAGTTTGTGGAGAACAGAAGACTTGGGNCCCAGGGAGGCTGTGGCTGCCTCCTGCCTGGGGGTGTTGTAGGCCAGGCTGGATGAGGCCTTGAGGAGCTGAGTCCAGCTGAGAGGTGTCCCTGGGAACAGCAGGGGGCTGGAACTGGATGACCTTTTAAGGTCCTTTCTAACCCAAGCCACTCTGTGACCCTCTCGATGGGACATGAACTCTGCTTGCCTCTCTCTGTGCCTGCAATGCCCAGCACTGCCCTCAGCAGAGACTGACAGCCTGCAGGGATGTAGCTGTACATTCACTGTTGATTCTAAAATAGAAAAAAACTAAAAGGCAAATAAAGCCCCCAAGTTTGATCAGAATTACCCTCAGGAGCCAGAGAGTCTGGAATTCTTGGCATTGTGCTTAATGCAAGAGACATTCCTGCATTACATCAGGAATGACATTTCCAGTGCCATAACTGCTAAAATGGGAGCCAATTATAGAAGTCTCACATAAGTCCAATCTCTCTGAAGTCGAGAGCAGCATTTCAAACAGTTCACAGCCACATTATTTAGCTTATGAAACAGGACAGAAAGGCTGATTTCATGGAACACCACCACAAAGCTGAACGAAGCCAGGAGGAAAGGACTTGGAGAGAAAAGCAGTCAGCTTGTGGGGAAGCAGAAATCCAGTAGCTGGGCATGGCTCACGTAACACAACACAGTAGGAAAAAGAAAGGTCACTTCATTCAAAACACTTCCAGTCAAGTACCAGATGAAGCAGTGACTGCAGAAGCAGGTGGCCTCCAGGTAGTGCAGAGCTTAGCCCCAGCAGCTCTTAGAAGCCCTCTCAGGTTTTGGTGGTGCCCAAAGCAAAGCTTTGTCTGTTTTGTTACCTGGATGCTGAAGATGCAGGCGATCCTGATGGCACATCGTATGCCCTCCAGACAAAGGGAGGCCACCTCTGTGTCATCACAGTCCTGCAGGCCCACACTGAAGGCAGCCAGAAAAGGTGTCCATGCCAGCTGGAACGTGCACAAAAGGAAAGTCACATCAGCAAGGGCTGCTGCTCGAAGGGACTGTTACTGAGCCAACCCCTTGCTCAAGGGGAAAGGCCACCCTTAGCTCACATCATCAACCCTGGGGCTGCCTTTGCCAAAAAGGAAATGGAACAGGATGGACATGAGAGAGAACAGTACAGAAGTATGGTTAGAGAAGACATGCAGATTAATGCTGCCCTTGGAAGCAGCTTCCCTCAGCAACCAACACACAAAACCACCTTCAGCCAGCTGGAAAACACCAAACTCCAAGGCTCTGCAGTCAGATGTCCATGGAGTTTGGGTATTCCCAGGATAACCTTTATCTTTACTTCTTATTGTGCAAAAGATAGTCCACAGTTACTGCAAGAACCACAGTGTGCACAGATTCCTTCATCATGAGAAGTGCCAGTTCTGGTCACTGCTCCTGCAAAGTGCCATGGAGCAGCGGGAGGGCGACTCGCAAGCAGCGGGGTTCAGCCACTGCTCACTTTTAGAACTCTTATTTCCACTAACACAAATCCTACCACTTCAAGTTTAACCACTCTCTGTACTTTGTCCCCTCAACAGGCTCCTCCTAACTCCTCCACTACATCAAGATGGTGCTTGTAAGAGCACAGAAAACTTCTTAAGTCCCAGGGTAGATGGAACCGGAGTAGACGACTCAAAATCCCTTCTTTCCTGTGGCAAGCTCAGTAGCTTCCAACACAACCAAACCAGCAGGCACAGATCTTTACTACCCCCAACCAGCCCTGTCAGTCAGTGTTTTGCACTTGGGGCCTGTGTGCCATTTCCAAGCACACCTCTCACCTTGAACATGGGTCTGACGTGCTCCAGGTGTGTTGCACTGGTGAAGGGAGCCTGCACGTGGCTCACTGCCTCCATCAGAGCTTTGGCTGTTTTGGCCATCTGCTCCATTTCCAAGTTGTACAGCAGTCTTCTCTGCTTCTCACTAGCCACACCTGTGAACAGAGTTTTCCTCTCAGCTCTGCCTCTTTTGGCCGTGCTGGCCTCAAGAACCCTGATAATCATTAAGTGCCACACTCATTGTTCTTTATTATCTTGACCACACCAGCAGATGATGATGATGATAATTGGTATTCTTATGGAACACAGAGAAATTCTAACTGAAAGCAAACTTCTCTATGCAATAACCTCACTTTAAACCCTTAGAGGATTTTTAGATTTTCACAACAAACATTTTTATCATCGCCTCAACTGACAGCACAAATATCACATCCACTGAGCTAAATGCAAAGTGAACTGAAGGTTCTTAGTGACCCATCAGCACAGAAAACAAGAGTAAGTGGCAGCCTTCTGAAGCAGAGCTACCTTAATCACCTTTTCATTTCACTAATGGAACCTCCATCTCATCAAGAAGGAGAAACTCAAGTAGAAAGTAATCATCAGCTTCTTTAAAATGACCATAAACCCATTATGTTAATTAAATGAACATTGACAATTAGAGGACTTCTTTTATCCTGGTGCAAATTTCCTGTAACCAATCTGTTCCCAGGGCTCAGGAGCACACAAACGTGAGCAGAAGGCAAGACTCAAAATGTTCTCTGTAGAAGGGCTGGAATGAGGAACAGCTGAATCTGCACTCAGAGCAAACAAACCAGTTCTGGTGTGTCAGAGAGGACAAGGTAATGAACTTTACAAGTGCACAAGTCAGGAGCCTACAAACCAATAATGCAGAGTTTGGGAAGGGGAGGCTGTAACGGCAGAAAAGCACAAGGGTGACCTTGGAAATGGAAGGCACAAGCAGGGGGTGTGCTCTGCACCATGTCAGCAACACCTTCACTTCATGAAGCCCTCAGATGCATTTCCCTGTGCTGCTGTTCACCAAAACTTGTCCTCACCACAGTCAGTGCAGTCGCTTCAGATGCAGAGATGTGAAAAGCAGTAGCTGCACCTGGCACAGGTCTGGAGGCAGAACCATGCCTTTATGTTAAGAGCAGAAGGATCTGAGCCTGAAGGTTAGGACCCATTTCAGTGAAGTGGTGCTCACTGGACTCATCTCTCACTCTAAAAAGGGACAGCTTGGTGAAAGTGAAGAGCCAACAGCTGGAAGCAGCCTGACCCTGCAGCTACTCACTTTGCTTGGTGGATTTGGTGGGTATGGTTAACTCCTTTGTTTCTTTCATTGAGATCTTCTTGCCAGCTATTTCATTATAGATTGCAGACAAATACTCTTCAGGGAGATCTTTGCTGTCATTGATACCTCTGTTCATTTTGATATACTGCTCTTTTGTCATTTTATTCTTAACCTGAAAGCCAGAGAGCAGCTGTCAGCATCAGCAGAGGCACATTCACAGCAGTTAGCAAAACACCCTAACCAGATGCAAAGCCAGCAGAAAGGCCAAACCTGCTGGTGCAGAAGACACAAGTATCCAACACACCAACACTACTCTGTCAGATCTACCAACCAAGGCAAGGCATGGACATTGGGCTGGAGAACCTCCCCTATGGGGACAAGCTTGGGAAAGTTGAGGCTGTGCAGCCTGGAGAGGAGAAG
>VWYK01003198.1:30171-57409 GCA_013399775.1 Semnornis frantzii
GGCACAGGTTGCCCAGGGAGGCTGTGGATTGTCCCTCCCTGGAGGTGTTCCAGGTCAGGCTGAATGAGGCCTTGAGCACCCTGGGCTGGTGGGAGGTGTCCATGCCCGTGGCAGGGGGTTGGGACTGGTTGAGCTTTAAGGTCCCTTCCAGCCCAAGCCATGCTCTAAATCCATGAAGTGAGAAGCCAGTGAGGCCCCCCAGCAGCCTACCTGTGGGCTGTGCAGGTCTGTTGTCAGCATGATGATTGAGTAGGCCAGAACGTAGGCGGTGTCTGCACTGGCAAAGAGAGTTTGCCTGCAGGGGAGAAGGAGCAAGAGAGCAGCCAGTCAGGACCTGGCAGTGGTTCAGGAGGCCTGCAGAGCTGCGGGCAGAGCAGGGCTCACCCCTGGTTGCACTCCAAGTATCTAGCAGCAAACTTCTCCATCAGGCGGTCGATCTTCTGCGCCTCGCCCGGCAGGCGGAAGCCCTCCAGGAACATGCGCAGGGCCGAGACGAAGTCCTTGGCGGAGAAGTCGTGCTGGTCCACGTAGGCATACATCACCTCCTTGCTGAACTTGTCGTTGTCCCCCAGGAACTCCCCCACCTGAGTCTGTGGCGAGGGCAGAAGAGCCAAATGAGTGCATTTACACTGGCACAGAACCAGTGCAGGCTCAGAGGCACACTGCCCACAGGCTCGGCAGCAGCCGCTGCCTGCAGCTAACTGAGGCATGCTCCTGCTCCTCCTCTACAGCAAAGGACTTTGGCTATAGACTCCACCATGATGCTCCTGTCTGTCTCCTTTCCACTGCTTAACATGGCCAATGACTGACTTTTCTCTGCTGGAATGATTTTTGCAGTTGGGAAACTTACAGCAGGAATCAAAGCTTGGTAAGCTCAACTCCATCCCCACCTCAGTGCAAAGCTGAAGCAGCCACAGGTGATGCTCAAATACAACCTGCTGCTATGTCTGAGCTGAGCACTGCCAATGCAACACAGCACAGCAAACCAACTGTGCATTCTGTGTATGCAGACTGAGGTACAAATGCGTTTTGATGGCTGATTTGAAGTCTCAACACTGAAATTCAGGACTTCAGTCAAGCTGGCAGCACGGCCATATGCCAGCCTCTCCCTAGAAAGCAGTGGGGCTGGCTACTAAGCATGGTGGTGCAGACTGCTGGTCCAGGAAGCCAGGGTCTTCAAGACAACACCAGCATGAAATACTCCCACTCTCCTCAGCCAGGTACTGCAGGACCCTTTCAAGTCCAGCAACAGCTGCTAAGTGTACATGAACCCAAAGAACTAACCTAGATGAAATGCTCCTCCTGTTGCGCTGCCAGGTCACTCCAGTTGGAGGACAGCTACTTCTGGCAGTTCTTCACTGAAGGGCAGTTTAGTGAGCTGTTCCTAGCTGCATGGGTAACCAAGCAGAGGCTGTGAGCCAGCTCAAGTAGGTCAGTCTTTTCCTTCACACTTCACTGCATGCTCCACAGCCCTTGAGCTCACAGATCTCTTAAGAGGTTTCCTTTTCCTCACTGCACACTAATGCCAAACACTTTAAGCCACCAGCAGGTGACCTGCAACACCAGGGGGAGCAGAAAGAACCACAGGGAAAGCAGTTTTCTTACTGAATCTAATCTTTCCTCTTGGTGCAAGAACTGAG
Organism: Semnornis frantzii; assembly: GCA_013399775.1. NCBI lineage: Eukaryota > Metazoa > Chordata > Aves > Piciformes > Ramphastidae > Semnornis > Semnornis frantzii. The sequence goes on from VWYK01003198.1 coordinate 31,812, forward strand.
CAATGTCTTCAGGAGTAGTGCCAAGCATTCCTTGCTCTTGCAGGTACTGAATCCCCCTCTTTGGTTTCTTGTTGAATCTGTACAGGTGAGATCAGGAGAATTAACACTTTTTTACCCATGCACAGAGCCTGAATTCAGTAAAAAAGATTCAATGATTTTGGGTCAGGTATTGAAAATCTACCTATTACATAGGTTCCTTTACCAAACTGCATGAGCCAGGAGTGAGCTATATTCCCTTCTGTGATCATTCCCTTTATCATTGCATGACTTCACATTGGGGTTTTGCCCCTGTAAACAGCCTGCTGTTTGCTTGTTTGCTGTGTAACTGCCAGCATGGCCTGCAAGCAGCTCCCAGTGCAGAGCTGAACACTATCATTTACTCTAGCACTTGTGAAGAAAAAAAGTATTCCACAGGAGCAGCAAAGTCTTGACTTGGAAAGGATCAGCTACACTCTGCTGCCTTCTGCTTTAGTCTGTGTGATACAGTCGGAAGTGCAAGGCTGCCTGTAGGGCTGGGAATGGACAGGACAAAGCAGCAGGTAGCACAGAGAACTGAGGCATGTTTGCTCGGGGGCTGAGAGCCACACAACAACAAAGTCATGCCTGCATGAAGTGACCTCAGCTGGAAGGTGAGGTGACAAGGCTGAAATCAGGCAGGAGGTACAGGTCAGCCTGCACTGAGAACTTTTACCACCCTCCTAACCAAGACAAGTCAGTGAGAAGGATGCAGCAGCTGAAGCACAGAGGCACCTCCATCAGCAAGGAGCACACCACACCAGATCACAGCCAGCTGATCACACCAGTGTGATGCTCTTCTTACCCAAACACAAAACTTATTTCTAGTCAAGCAGGTATGGAGAAAAAAGAGCAAGCATTCAGAGTACTCTTCTAGCTGTGAGGAATTAGGGTAACACAGAACAGTGCTGACAGGCTCCAAAGGGGACACCACTCAGCACCATTCACCAGGGCAAGTGATGCTACATCCAGAGGCTTTTTCCCTAACACGAGATGAGTATCTAGGAGGAGAAGGAAGGAAACCCAGGAACCTTCATAGCTCTGAGGAGAGGGAGGAAAGGGCACTCACAAGTCAATTCCTTGCTCTATTATCTCCTTTTGCTGCTTCAGGACTTCGAACTGCTCTGGGTTGTCAGTGCCAGACATCTGTGTGCTGTAGCTGCCGATCCCCGACGAAGCTGTCGAGTCCAAGGAGTTCAAGCTCCCATACCTGTTAATGGTCTCAGGGTGCTTGGTCTCGGTGCTCTCCTGTTCTGTGGGCTTCTCTTGGCCTAGACATTGGAAAGGGTTACATACAAAGTACACTAAGAAGACATTCAAGCCACAGCTGTTCTTCAGCTTCTCTCTGAAGGCTTCCAAAAGTCATTGGGGTTATCTTCAGTGACCTCTTTGTTCTAATCTGCTTTTGGTTTGGTTGGGAAAACAGGAACAAACCCCCCATACTATGACTTAATCAAGGAGGATCCTTTCTAGACATTCATACAACTTACTGCTACAGAACAAAGCTGCTTCTCTCTCTCTCAGCACTAGCAGCACAGAAGTACACCAAGCTGCTGCAGCACCTCTTTAGCAAAGCCAGAAGAACCCCAGCTCATGTCTTACCAAGTGTTGTCTGAGAGTTGGGATTCACATACTGATCCTTACTCCACTCCACCATGCACTTCAGGATTGAGACCAAGCATTCCAATCCCTTTTTTCTCAAACTTAATTCCTAGAAAAGATTTCCAAAGCAGTGATCAGTGGTACAGAGAGTTTAGGCTCAAGCAATCATGCCAAGAAAGGTGAAGGCCTGGGGGCAGTTTTACCTGAACACTGGACATGCCCAGCTCTTGGCTACCCCTTCCCTGGGCAATCTTGGAGAGGTCATTAACCAGCCTTTCAAATATATTGGCTGCATTTAAATCACAGTCATAGTTCACATAGATGTCCACCACACTTTGGGCATCTGTAAACAAAGGGACTTGGTCAAAAAGCAGATCACAGGACAGCAGAGGTCAGAAGGGCCCTCTGGAGATCACCCAGTCCAACCACCCCCCTGCTAAAGCAGGGTCACCCAGGATCACAGTGTCCAGGTGGGTTTGGAGTCTCTCCAAAGGAGGCTCCACCATGAAATGATCGTTCAGTGAAAGGCAAGCCCAGGTTTGACTCTTTAGCAGGGAAGTGTAAGAAGCAGAGCTCAAGGCCCTCAGTACCTGCACATATCCTGGTCAGTGTTTGGATCACCATCCACTTGTGATCAAAGGAGCTTGTTGAAGTTTCCAGGATATACAGGAAAATTTCCTTGAAGAAGACCTAGCAAATGTTCCAGGAAGGGGGAGAAAAGACAACACATAAATACCCATCACTAACCTGGATGGCCAAGGCTCTGCAAGCAGCACTTCACAGGAGAGGAAAGAAAAGGAGGGTAAGAGGCAGCACAGCTTGTGCTGGGCTCAGTTGGGTTAGGCATTTGAATCACTACTTCAGCACTGTCCAGCTGAAAAACTCAGTTTATACTCTGCTCACTCAAACCCAGAAGACCCAGGAACACTGTGGGGTCCCCAGGGATGGCTGAGCCTAACAAGAAGCCTAAGCTGCTGCAAAGAGCTCCTCTGGGATTCTGGCAGGAGAGGCATTGCCTCACCACAGATCTGCTCCAGGAGATGGTGATCTGATGGCACAAAGACAACAAAGAGCCACTCAGGCCAGGCCAAAGCTTTGGACCTTTGCCAGAGGGAGATGCCTTGGCACAAGAGAAGGACTCTGTGGCATTACTGGCAGAAGGGTCAGGCACAGTACAAAAACTGCAGCAGGCCCACCACTGAGAAAGTTCTCTTCCCTAGAAGATGCCAGTTTTCCCCAAAACTGCTTTTGTTTGGAGCAGAGACTATTTCACCCCTCTCAAGAGCTCCTCCCCAGCCTGCAGGCAACCATGGCAGCTTCTCACTCCTGCCCTAAGCAGCAGAACTGCTCTACCAGCACCTGAACTTCAGGTGAACTGCAGCATGGCTTTGCACCACCACCCCCCACAGCATTCCAGCACCCTTCTGCACTTCAGGGAGATCAGCCCTCCACTGCCAGCCGTGGCTCCCAAATCCACCAACTTGTGCCTTTTCCAGAGTGCTGCCAGCAGTCCTGAGCTGTGAGGCTCTCCTCTGGGAGCAGCTTGCAAAGCACTGCCCTGGTTTTTAACCTCAGATATCCTCTGTCACAGGATTTGGAGAGATCTGTGTGCTACAGGCAAGCATCAGGCTTTGAGTCACATCTGGGGAAAAGCAGCAACACTGCTTTTGAAGCAGCTTCCACAGCAAGGCTCAGGCAAAATGCACCAACAGCATTTCCCTTTTCTTGGTCTTTTCAGGACAAGCAGAGAGCACAACCCCAGTGCCTGCTCTAACCAAGGGAACAATCCCCATGGAGCACAAAGAGTTCACACAACCAACAAAAGACCTTCCAACGCCTCAACACACCAGACTGGAGTGGAATCCAACCTGAGGAGTATGCAAAATGTCCTAAAGGGTCATCTCCAAGCAATCCTGAGCTACCTATTTGCTGGTTTCTGATCTTTTACTGACAGACAATAGTGTTATAGAGTCTCTGGAGGAGGAAAATTATATTTCTTTGGGTGGAGAATTAAAAAGTCATTGATGGAGTAGAGAAAAATGTTTCAAGTATAAAAATTCAACCAAAATCCAAGCCAGAAGAGAAAGGAGCTGAAGGGTCTGCATGCTCTGAAGCCACTTCTGAGGCAGAGCTGGCTTCTTGCTCCTGGTGCCAGCTCTGGGCAAGTGTCTTTGGACTGAGCAGCTTCTAACAGCTGCACTGTTTACATTTCAGAGATTTAAAAATGGTAGCACTGTTACTTACTGCAACTCATGTCACAGAGCTCAGGCTTTTCTCCTGCTTTACTGGGAAAGTAAAGCAGAAAAAAGCTAATTATCCAGTTTGGTTCACTGCAAACAAGGGTGTTAAGCTCCTTTATTCACAGCTGTGAAAGGGTGGCCATGGTGAGCACAGCTAAATTACACCCCAAATCCCCTGAGAGACAGGATTTCATTGCCTGCAAATATATTCACTGACCCACTTAGAAATCCAGTGAAATGCAATCAAAGTATGACTCAATTTGAGCTGTCAGAGGGTAGTGTTAGCTGAATATTCAAGCCAAAGGACAAAGGGAGGGTCCCTTCCAGCAGGATCTCAGACTCTGATCTACAAAAGCTGCCAAACATTCCTTTCCCTGATGAAGAATGCAGCCCCAAGCCCAAAATACAGAGATTTTGCATCTCAGGAAGGAGAGCATATGGCTCTCCTTGCAGCTCCCAGAGACAGGCTGCAGCTGAAGTTAGCTACTTGCCTACCCACACCTTCTGAATAACCTTCAGGATCAGCAGCTGAAGGAGAGGAATACTTAGCTCACAAGCAGGCAAGAGAGAAGTGTCTACAAGCTGCTGTCCCTGGTGGTTTGTCACTGATGGATGCTTTTGGCTTTCATGTTTGTGAGGAGGAACTGCAGCCCTGCTCTGTGGTGATGCTCCTAATTTAGCACATTCTAGAAGCTCCTATAACAGTGTAGGGTAGCCTATGTCCAGTTTCTCTCAGGTGTGCCCTCATCTTCTGTTTGGACTTGGGGAGAGGGTGGCAGTGCTGGAAGCTGATCAAAGCCCTGCCAGGGCAGCCAGGCTGTGGCCCAGGTACAATCTGCACAGCAGCCTGGGAGCTCTGTCAGGACTTGGTGAGTGCAGTACAGGGCAGCTGTGGCTCCAGAGCAGCTCAGCCCTGCCTGCTGCACCCAAGGCTGCCCAGGTGCCAGTGCCTTGTGGAGCACACACAGCCTGTCCTCAGCCTCCCACACATCCTGCTGTCAAGGCACATTCAATCCATCACTGAAGCTGCATCTCTGCCCAAGCTAGGGTCAAGGAAGTACTGGAAATCCTACTGCTTCCTCCCCAGAAAGGCATCGATGCAACCTGAGAAGCGATGGGAACACAAGGCCCTCTGAGAGGCACTGGCAAAGCGAGGGTCCTCCCCCGAGCTGCCACAGCACATCGGCTCAGCAACGGCACCCACAGGCAAAGCCCTCGCTAAACCCCTCACAGCTGCGGCATCGGCAGCGTTTCTGTCTTTTCACACACAGCCTCCAGGGGCAATCTGCAGGCTTCAGCATTCACAGTGGCCCACCAAAGGGTGAGGTTCCAGGGTGAAGGTGACCTGATGGCACCTACCTCGATCTGCATCTTTAGGTGAGTCTTGAAGTTTGAGAGGAGGGTGAGAAATATGGAAAGTGAGAGTTCAAAAACTTCTGGAACTGAGGAGACTCCATTTTTTGACAGTGCAACACAAAGGTACTGCTTAATAGCATTAATGAACATCTCGTTTGTCCTGAAGACAGGGCCTGCATTTTGCAGGATGGAGAGAAGCAGCTGCAGAGAGAGGATCTTGGACCGCAGCTCGTGAGACCTGCAACAAAAGAGGGCAGCAGATCAGCTCGGGGGCACTCCAAGGAACAAAGCACTCACAGAGAGCCACTGCACACCACAGGGACTGTCCTGTGCTCAGGGAATAAACTCAACTGACACAACCTGCTGTGGAAAGGCATTCAGAGGTGCTGATGTTGCTGGCTGAAGTGGTCAATCTCCAGCCAAGGTGGGCAAGAATAACCCCTGCCAGTTCCTCTCCTCTGGGACACAGCAGCAGCACCTTGGCCAGAGGCTGGAGGGAGCATTCCTGCCTTTCAAGGGATTTTTGGGAGACCACATCTGAAATACCCAGCCTGCCTCCAAATCCTGGCACTGCAAAGCTGGGAATTCCTCTTTCTCTTCTATTTCCACCAGCATGGAAAAAGTCAAAGGGCCATGAAGTGCTGCAGTGCCTGACCTCCTTCCTCCCCACAGCTCATCTGTTCTTAGTGCAGTGTCCTCTAGCCTTTCCTCACCCCACTCCAAGAGCAGCAAGACACAGAATGTGCCTGTTTTAAACGTGGCAATGGCAAAGTTGGGCAGCTGCAGTGCTGCCAAGTGCTCCACAGCAGCTCCCTTCTGTCAGACTGAAGTCACAGCCCATGTCAGAACAGTGCTGCTTTAACACTCCAAAGCCCCAACCACGCACGGAAGGAAATCTGCATGCGTGAGAATCCACTGCACTTCAGGCAGCACTGGGTGGAAGCATTCCCTCCTCAGGCTCCTGAGCTGCCTCCCCAGCTCTGAGCACCTGCAGGAGGACTGCAGCTCCTCTGAAGAGCAGGTGCAGACACAAAGAGCTTCCCAGCAAGGCAGCCCAGAGGTGCCACTGAACAGCCACTCACTGACAGAGGGCAGTTATGAAATAGAAGGAACAAGGACAGAAATCTTCTGACACAGCCCAGCCCAGACTCTGAGAGGAGCACTTCAAGTTGATGACATGCTTCAGAACAGCCCTCTGTGGAAGTTCCTCAACAAAAAAACCAAGCCAGGCTGTGGGCACTGCAAGCATTCCAATCTCCTTTGATGCTAAAGGCATGGCATGGTCTCTGCATCCAGAGTGCAGACAGCACAGGGCCAGAGCTGTGCAATCTACAGCTGCTGAGGGTTTCCACCACTGCCTGCTTCCCCCAGCTGCCAGCTCACAGCTGAGCTCCTACCTTGCTGGCCCTACCAATGCTGTGTGATGTGTAAAGCTCACTTAAAACAAGCTCAAGGACTAACTCTACTAAGTGAGCCCTCAAGACACAACCCCTGCACTTTATTTTGCAGGGAGAAAGGAGGTAACAGACACTGCACAGGGCCCTGGGAAGCACAATCCTGGTCTCAACTCCCTGTCTTGGCACTGCAAGAGAAAGCTGCACTCCAGTTACCCAGACCTCAACCAGACTTTCACTGAAGCCTTCCCAGCTCCTCTCCCTGGCCAGATGATACTGAAAGAGGCAGCCAAGTATTTTTAAGATGCCACTGCTGTCCTCCTCCTCCTCTCCCCCTTACAGCATCTCTGCAGTAGTTCAAGCAGTCACCAACACCTCAGCACCACCAGTAAATTCCAGGCACTTCTCCAACCACAGGACATCTTCAAACACCTTTGCAGCTAACTCTCGTTACCCTAAATGCTGTCTCCTCCAATTTGCTCTACGTGGAGACTTTCCTCAGCCCAATGCACATGGAGCATCTCCCCTGGATCCATGGAGCCCCTGCCAAGTGCCTCCACAGCTCCTGCTGCTCTTCCGGAGGGAGCGAAGCCATTAAAGCCTTTAATAAGAGGCCAGGCTTAGTCCCAAAGACCTGACTAAACCCCCAGGAGTTTCATGGCATTTCCTGGAAGATTAATTCTCAAAAACAGTGAGGAAAACCCCTTCATGCCTCAGTCCTCATTTTTGAATGTCCTGACTTTCCACAGTGAAATAATTGGAGAACAGCTCTGAGCTAACCCTTCAAAGCTCCTTCTAACACATCACATTTTTCCCTAGCTTATTAAATCCACAACACAGATCAGTGATTAAAGTGATTAAAGTTAGGCCTTGGAACAGTAAAGCTGGTTTGATTGTGAATAATAATTGCACTTTGAGCACTGAGCCTTTGACTCACCGTCAGTCGCACTACAGTTTTAATGTCTTAGGAAGAAAAAAGGACCCCTCTGGAAAACGAACAGCAGTGAGCTGCTCCTGACTGTTCAAGAAGGTGCACAGAAATGCTGTGCAAGAGCAGCAAAGCAAAGCTCTCTGCCACCACTCCCAGCTACTCCTGGCAGCCATCTAGAGGAGGAGTTTTTGGTCTGGATACAACAAAACTCTCACAGTCAAGTGAAAAGCTTGGGGGCTTTGGTCAGAGCAGAAGACTTCCAAAGCAGCCAGATAAAGACTTTATCTTCAGAACGTTCTTGTGTTGGCTAAGGAGGCTGTCAAAAACATCCAGGTTGTGCAAGAGAATGAAACAGCATCAGGAAGTGATCATAACCAGGGTGAGCTCAGAGTGAGGAGCTTGTATGGAGTTGGTACATGGACTGGATGGCCAATGAGCAGCAGAGGTGAGAAATGGGGGGGATGAAGAGCAGCAGGTAAGAACTGAGGTTATTACTTAGCAGCAGAGCTGCATTAGCCAGCCCCCAAACACCTGCAGATCTCTACAAGCCCTTCTGAACAGCATAGCCAAGAGCAGCTGAGAAGAGGCTGTGCTCAGAGGCAGCAGAGGGGTTAGGAAGCTCTGAACAGGACGCGGCAGTGACTCACAGAACACACAGAACATGCACTGAAAGGCAAAGTGCTCTGCAGTCTGTGGGCTCCTCCCACCCTCCCGTGACTGTCTCAGGGACAGTTCTCTCTCAAACACTGCAGCAGTGCATTTCCTTTGCAGTTCCACACTGTGGTAACTCAATTCCACTCACTTGGGGTCTGGGGGTCCGTCCGACAGGGGCTTCATGGAGAGTTTACACAGTGACCTGAATACAAGGAAGGCATCCTTTTGTAAAATGTGGGAAAACTTAGCACCAGGAGTAGGTCCTGAAGAATTTCCAGATTCCTAAAGAAGTTAACATATTTCAGTATCCATTTTGCATTAGCAGGGTGTGCAGGGAGATCCCCACCTCCTAGGAACAAGCAGTTAACACACACACGACCAAGTCACTACAGCTCTGCGCTGTAGGACTACCCAAACCCCCCCAGGCTGCAGCCTGGGCACACAGAACAGCCAAGCTGCCAGCCAGGGAGGAGCAGTTGTGACTGCAGCCACAGCAGGCAGGGCAGGACTAGGGAAGGTAATGGCAGTGGCTGAAGGTAGTCAATAACTACCTTACCAAACCTTAAAAACCCACCTGACATTTTCTCAGAATGGCAACAGTGACCTCACTGGGCACCTTTGCTACAGATCCTATGGGACACCCAACCTGGCTTTGAACCCCTCCAGGGAGAGGGCCCCCACACCCTCCCTGGGCAGCCTGTGCCACTGTCTCCCCACACTCACTGGAAAGAATTTCTTCCTAGTCTCCAGTCTAAATCCACCCTCCTCAAGCTTCAATCCATTCCCCCTCATCCTGTCACCACAAGCCCTTATCTAAAGTCCCTCCCCAGCTCTCCTGCAGCCCTCTTCAGGCAGTGGTAGGCCTCTTTTAAGGTGTTCCTGGAGCCATGAGCAATGCCATCCCTTCCTTCAGCACTTGAGAATGTTTAGCTGTACCTGAGTATCATTGGAAGAGACAGAAAGCCTGTCATCAGGTAAGGATGGTGTGTAAGCAACAGAGATTGGAGTCCCTGGAATTCCATTGGCCTGAATGTTCTCACTGTCACTGCCGTCCTCTAACGTGCTGCCATCACCACCTGCACTGTCAGCAGTGCCCTCCACATCTGCCAGACAGAGATCCAAAATTACAAAGGTTACAGCAGAAGGAAAACTCAGCACAGCTTTTAAATCTAACCTCGAGGTGCTAAACCAACCACAACCCAAGTTTGGCAGAGGCACTTAAGGCAGCAGGTGCATGGCCTTATGGCACTTCCTAAGGACACTGAATTCCCACCAGTGAAAACTACCACTGAAAAAATGACAATTTTACATCTCCAGCTTCTTTATTCTACCAAGTTTCCAAGAAGTACTGAGAGGGAAAAGAAGTCACAGCTTTGATCTGCACCTCCCAGCAGAGACAGGCCAACAGGGGAGAGTGCGTTTGGAAACAAATGAACAGAACATTCATCTCCAACACAGTGTGAAGTCATCTACAAATCCTGGCCACTCTGCTTTTAAATAATGCACAGCTCAGGTCAGACAAGAGAGGCTTGAGAGGCTTTCCCTCAGCATGTAAACAATGACATTTTTGGTTAAACATTCAGAGAATCCTCGACTGGCTTGGAAAGGACCTTAAAGCTCATCCTGTGCCAGCCTCCTGCCACGAGCAGGGACAGCTCCCACCAGCCCAGGTTGCTCAAGACCTCATCCAGCCTGGCCTCGAACACCTCCAGGGAAGGACACCAACAGCCTCCCTGGGCAAGCTGTGCCAGTGTCTGCCCACCCTCATCGTCAAGAATTTCTTCCTAATCTCCAGTCTCAGTCTCCCCTCCTCAAGCTCCAATCCATTCCCCTTCATCCTATCGCTGAGGAGTCTCTCCCCAGCTTTCCTCTGGCTCCCTTCAGGTACTGGAAGGCTGCTCTAAGACCTCCCTGCAGCCTTCTCTCCTGCAGGCTGACCAATCCCAGCTCTCCCAGCCTTTCCCCACAGGGTTTTCCAGCCCTCTGAGCATCTTTGTGGCCCCCTCTGGACCTGCTCCAGCAGCTCCACGTCCCTGCTGTGCTGTGGTGAATTGCTAAAAGGTGCAGAATGCAGTCAGGGTTGACCAGACAGACACTGCCACAGTACCTCCAACGACTATGTTCACCATTTCCTGCACAATGCTCTCCACAATTTCCTGTGCCTTCTCCTCACACTCGTTGCTGTCTCCGTCATATGCTCCTCCGTCAGCTTTAGAAAGAGCTTTAAAAAGAAACAAACCCAAACAAGAATTAATGAGAAACTCAGAAATCAGGGAGATGTTTTAATTGCATTTAAAAACTCCATTCCAAATCTATTAATAGGAGATTGTGTTAAAAAAGGCCACGTTTGAATGCCCTGGAAATAGTATTTGCAGAATAAAAGCACTCAGTATTTAGCATGGAAATGGTAATTGCTGCAGAGCCCTGTGCCAACCAGACACAGCAAGTTTGGATTTTTACAGGCACTGAACACTGACAATTTCCTGGGTTTGAGAGGCTGCCCTCAAAAATTTTCAGAGCATCTCACAGGCACAAAGGGGAATCTGCTACAGTGGCTACAGAGTGCGGCGCTGGAGGCTGCCGGTGCCGAAGCCTCCCAGGGTGCCAAGGACAAGAGGCAGTTTGCATTAGTCAGCCTCTGAGAATATCTGCCTAGCTCCACACGTGGGAGAGGGCAACAAGAGACAATCCTCCAGCTCCTCTTTATACAGACTCTGGCCCTCCCTCCAACAGAAATAGACACTGATTACTGTCTGCTGCCGTGGCTTGGTCAGCTTCTGTCTGCTCGTTTTCGGCACTGGAAATATCAGATCCATTTTCTGCCTCCAGATCCTCCTGCAGGGCCTTGTCCACATCGTTTGTGCTGTGCTCCAGCTCACTCTCGTGTTCTTTGGACAGCTGCTCAGTCTGTGCTGGGATATGTCTCAGCTGAGGTGACTCAGGCTCATGATGGCTTACTGGAGACTGCTGTAGATGGTGCTGCTGTCTGTGCCTTTCCTTTTCCATCTGTTTGGCCTCCTGAAGCTACAAAAACATTGCAATCACCCAAGAACTTCAGTCAGGGAGCTGCACACAGGCTGTATGCCTCAGTCCATACACAGGAGAGCTGCTGTCTCTGCCCAGGGCCTTCCTAGGGCTCCACCATTCAGCAACCCCACCCTTTGCACCAGTGCACAGCACTGTCCCAGGGTAACCCACGGCTGCAGAGGGGTGGCACTGACAGACAGGCAGTGTGGCACCTCCTGACAGCCAAACACCACAGAGGGGCCACTACAAGAAGTTTAAATCCTCTACACCACCCCCACATTTTACACCCATTTCAAAGTGCAAAGCACAAGAGTGCCAATGTAAGACACCAGATCTAATTTCTTTTCCTTTCCCAGAAGTCAGGGAAGCCCCAAAGCTTTCACAGTGACAAAAGCTGCTTTGACTCCAAGGCCTTCTGTAGATACTCACTGCCTGATTCTCCATACGTGCAAAAATGACATTCAGCATCTGTGTCAGAGTGGCCTTGGCTGTGGTTTGGTTGATGAGATTTTTGCTTGCTAGGTAGATGTTGTAACATGTCCTTACAGCCTGCAGCACAGTCCCTTCGTGGATTTCTATGTGCTGAGATGTGACTGCAGTGAGCAAAGCCTGGACAAACACACACAGAGTAATTCTGGATCTGTCAAAAGCTTTCTTGCCAATCAGTTTGCAAATGGATAAATATCAGAACTGGACTCTTTAAAAAAACACAAAGTCCATTACCTTCTCCTAAAGCTCCATTAAGCTTTCTCATGTAGCTGTATCAGAACATCACAGACACCAGTAACACTGAGAGGCTTTAACCAATGTACACTCTCTCTGGGTAGATGCCCTCTGCAGCAGCTCTCTTCTGTCCTTCCATTGGAGCTGGCATCTGTTTCTCCCTTCCTACACATGCAAGCAAGCCTCTAAAAGTTCAGGAAGATCCCTGTCACCAAACTGACCTTGAAGAACTTTGTCTGTGCCAGTTTAAAAGATAGAATCAGCAGCTCCTGAAATGCAGCCAAGCAAACAGAGCCCAAACACTCCTGCCTGGACCCTGTACAGTCAGTACCTAGATGCAGCTGAGATTTCTCTCTCCCAGCTCCAGAAAGTAAGAGAGCCACACACAACACATCACTCAGAGCCTACAACTGCTCATTGGGCACATGAGATCTTTTGCTGCCTGCCATTTAGGACACTATCAAAGTGGTGCAGGGAGACCAAATCTCCACCTCTTTTGTTCCAGCTGTGTCACCTATCAAGTTACTCTTTGTGTCACCTTCTATTCCCTTATTCATTTCTTATTCACCCCAATTTAACTTTTCAAAGCCCAATTTTAACTCCCTTCTCAGTTCAGTAAAGACTGACAGGGTTTTTTTCCCACCTTTTAATATTAGGAGACAAACCCTGCTGGTAGAGGAACGGTGACAGGGCTGCAGCCCGACTCTGTGCTCTATTAACTGCCTCACAGCCTGAACTGCCCAAGTTTCTCCACCCTGCTTGTTGTGACTGTCAGAGCTCAGCTCTTTTCACACCACCTGATAAGGAGCTGTGGAGGCAGAGAGATGTTTGTGCAGACACGGAGCCAACTCTCCTCAAGAGAGGAATGCAGCTTCCCCCAACGGCCACAGCTCCCCGCTGCCTGAGGACTCAGTCCTGCCTGCAGGGCATCCCCTTGCAGATACCCAACAGCTAAACACTTCCTCCTGGCTGCTGAGCTCCTACAGTCACTTCTTTGGGTTTCTTTGCTTCTGCAGACAGCAAACCTGCTTGGCCCTAACCGTGCTGGCAAATCGACGAGCATCTGGAAGGCTGATCTTTGGCTAACACCTTTCCTGCTGGGTCTGATGCAGCAGAAGCATCCTCAGAGCATGAGTCATGCTTGCTTCACCCCTCCCTGCCGTGTGCCTCCTGCGCTACCGTCACAGCCCAGCAGGAAAATCCCACCAGCGACACAGCAAGGACGCAGGTCCTGGAGAGGTGGAACGAGCACAGCTCTGCCTTGCCCCCAGCCCTGCACTTACTGCTCGCCTTGCAGCAGCTCTGGGGCACGAAGCCTCCTGCGCTGCTCTAAAGGCAACACATTAACAGAACTGGAACCAAGCCAGAACAGAACACCCCATGGGTGCTCCTCTGCTCTTTGGGGGTTTGTGTACTTGTTTTAGAAGTGACTGCAGTCGACTCAGAGTATCAAAAGTGTGCCAGCTGGGAGCAAAGCAGGGACAGAAAAATGCCTCTCTGCAGAGCTCAGAACAGCAAGCTACTGCCTATGGAATCATTAAGTTGCTCTTTTCTATCATGGCAAAGATTTGCTGCTCCAGGTTTTTTGCAGCTGAGTTCCCACTCCTTCTGGTCACACTTAGCTCATCTGTTTTCATCCACTATCTTCAGCAGGAGCTAAGGAGAGATGATGAAGGAAAAGACACCTACTTGACTCTGCTCCTCCCCTTGGCTGCTCTCTAGGCAGGGAAGGAAACCTCTGAGCAGCCACTGCAAGCACCTCATTACACTGCAGGTCCTGCCAGAGAACCTCTCTTAGCCAACAAGGCCTTCAGGCAGGGAGAACATCAGGAGAGGAGGGATTACAGGGAGAGGGAGGCAGAATGATTTCTGTCACTGGAAGTTCTGTGATGATCACATCAAGGGGAACTTCCCTCTGCAAGGCAAAAAGTGTCTTGTGCTTGGGCAAAATAACAGCAGCATAGCCCAACATCTAACAACCATCTGCTGCAGAAGTGGAGTGCCATGGGAAAGGCAGGTGTGGGCTATGAAAAGGAGCACAACAAACTGCCCCCTGGAAGAAGTCAGAGCCTGCAAGACACCTGAGGGTACAAACACAGCCACCCCCCATAGCTAACTCCAGCTGCCTCGCAGCAGGCTGAGCCCACTGCTGCAGGAGCAGGCTGGCACTCCTACCTGTGCCTGACTTCTGACAGCTCCTGCAACCAACAGCCAGCACAAACAGGGCAGTCAGAAAGCTGCTGCAGTGCACCCCAGAGACACAACTCACTGCAGCCTTCATATAAGCTATGGAAAGAAGCCTCAGACCTCCTCTAAGCAGGAGCCTGACCCAGCAGCACAGAACTGCCATGGTAACAGCTGACTGCCAGGTCTAATTGCATTTCAGCAAGTAATTCCAAACTGGATTTCAGAATCTGCTGCTTAATTACCATCTTCCCTACTGGGAGTGCAGGATTGTTTGACAGTAATTCCTCACAATTACAAGGCTCCTCTGAGCTGCTGTGAATGAAATTTCACCCAGTGGTCTGTGCACAAGACTTGAGGTCACAACCACGAATCCACCCAAAAAGCAGTGGGAGAGAGCAGAGAAAGAAGCATAAAATAAGAAGTTCCCATCTCAAACAGGAACCAGCAAACAGTTGAGAATTACCATTACATTACAAACCAAACTCTTGTGCCTTTGAAGCCCAAGGCCATGAGTGTCCTCCTGCTGTAAATACTGGAATATTAACTGCATTACCTTTATTATCTGTAGCTGGACCCCTTCGTCTGTCTGAGGGCCTTGAAAGCAGCCACATATTGTCTCAATAATTCTATCAATTAATTTTTTGCCTGGAGCTGTGCTGTCTGGAGCATTCCCTGTCAAGTGTCCATATGCTATAAGTTTCTGTGGAGAAGAAAAAAAACCCAAGCACATAAATAAAAGCTTCAAAAATAAGTCAGCTCTTCATTATAGTAAATAAAGTCACTTGGTAGCTCTCACTTGCACAGAATAATTAAACCAGGGCACTTTACCCCAATTCTCCTCCAGCAGATTTTTAACTGCTGTCCAGATTTATTCACTTGCAAGCAACACCAAGTTTGTCTGCAAGCTTAACATTAAAGCTTTTCTTCATCAGTTAAGAGCATTTTGAACCATACAGGACTCCAAAAACTGGCTCACATCACACCAGGCTTCAAATGGAGTCAGCACACAGGCAGACAGAGCAGCTGCAAATGCTCTCTGCCTAAGCTGCCAGCAGCCTTCTGATTTGAGGTGTTCACTGAGTCACAGAATGGGTTGGGTTGGAAGGGACCTTCAAAATCCTCCAGTCCCAACACCCTGCCATGGGCAAGGACACCTCCACTAGCCCAGGTTGCTCAAGGCCCCATCCAGCCTGGCCTTGAACACTGCAAGGGTTGAAGCCTCCACAGCTTCCCTGTGCACCCTGTTCCAGTGGCTCACCAAGATGCTAAACAGCAGCAAAAAGCATTTAATAATGCTGGGCCTGCTGTGCTAGCTCAGCACACACACCTGGAATGTCACAGAGCTGTGCAGACAGAAACCAAACCAAAGTGATGCAAGCAGGGAGCTGTGGCAGTACACACACAAATATGCTTGGCCTGGGTCACCTCTGGAGCTCCCTTCCAAGCCTCACCACTCTGTGCCCCTGTGCAACAAACACTGCCACACACCACAGAGTAAACCAGAGCCACTGAGGCACTGCAAGGAAGGGACTGGAGCTGCTGTGTGCCACAGAGCACAACGGCAGAGCCCAGAGCCTGCTGGCACCTCCCCTGCAGAGCAGCAGGGGCTGGGCAGGTGGAGCTGCCCTGCTACAGACCTGTAAACAGTCTAGAGAGGTGCTGACGATGCGGGGGCACTTGGACTGGCAGGCCAGCTCGAACGGCAGGAAGTATTTGTCTGCTTCGATGAAGCTGCTCTTGGACTTCACAGGAGGAAGAGTGCTGGAACCAGGCTTTGCTTCTCCATGGGGGGGGCTGCAGAGGAGACAGCGTTAGAGCACTGCAGCTGATCCCACACCCAGCACGGCCGCGGGGGGCAGAACCAAGCAGCAAGGGAATGAGCAGGAGGAGGGAGTCCTTTCTCTGCACTTAGGCACAACGACCACATCCCTGTCCCTAACGGCTCCCATTCCTCCTCTGTCCCCTTCACAGAGCAGCCAGATGGGCCCATGGCACACAAGGTGGGCACCCAGTGGCCCTGCTGGTTTGAGGGCACTAAGACTTCTCTCCTCTGAGGAATGGAAAGGCTCCCTTGCTTGCTGGCTGAAGGCAGAGGAGGAGGGGAAATGTATTCGGTGCCTTTACTGCACCAAATGATAACTCAGAGCTCTGGTCCAGTACTACTGCAACAGATACAACTGCAGCTCACAAAAAAACACCACCAGGAAAGCTGAGAGCTACTCAGCCACTGCACCATGGCATGAGCTTGGTTCAGTACTCAGAGGAAGTGCTGCCCACAAAGACCTTTCCTGACCTTGATCCCTGGCCAGACCCCAGCTAGCTCCCTCTGAGCTATCTTCTGCCCTTCTCCCAGGCTCTGTGCCTTGCCCCCTCATAGCCAGTCACTGAAGCAGCACTTTTAGCACCTCTCCAAACACCACCAACCTCACCAACGATCATGAAAAAAGCTTTTCAGAGAGAGCCCAGCCTGTGCCCCAGTGCAGATCAAGTATGGCACACAGACTGGCAGCACCCATCAGAATGAGCCATCACTTACCTCTGCTTTTCTGTTTCAGCCTTGATTTCCTCTGCAAAGAGAAACAAAGGCAGAGTTATGGCAATGCTGTCACAACCACCAGCGCAAGATTAACTGAAGATGATCAGAGAGCAGAACTGTTTAGGCAAACCAAGGTTAGTTTGAAGCAGAAAACAAATTTATAATGAGCAGCATTGTAAGAGCTGCCCTAACCCTCTCCCACCTCCATCTGGGGCAGATGTGACAGCAGGTGGGCACTGGGGCTCCAGAACAGCACTGAAGGCCTCCACTGAGAGCAGGGCATGGGCAGAGGCACCGTTGCCCAGCAGGCATCAAGCAGTCAGGAAGAGAAGCCCCAGGAACAGCAGCTCTGCACTGCACTGACCTGCCTGGTTACCAGACTCAGGCTGCTGTCAGACACTCCCCGAGTTCAGTCTCTGCTTTGCAAACTTGCAAAGGTTACCAGATCAATCACAGAGCCCAGGCAGAGCTGCTCAGAGCCCTCAGTGTTGCTGCTACTCTAACCAATTATCACCACTCCTGAAAATCCCCCAGGGAACTGTCTTCAGGCTCAGCCACACAGCTGGCACCGGAGAGGAACTCTCACTGGCGGAAGGGCAGCTCCAAGGGAAGAGCTTCACCACCACTGCAGGGGCACTACCGTTCTGAGCAGCACTGCACCAGGCTGGGAGAAGCAAGGTTTGCCATGTCTAACCTTTGCCAAATAAAACTAAGGTTCTTGCCGTGGCTGACAAACCGTTTTAGGAGACCAAAGTACTGTAATGGCAGACCAGCATGTGAGAGGGATGAGGTGGAGAGCAGCCCAAAACTTCCCTCTTAGCCCTGGGAACACAGAAGCGTGACTGCCTTCCCTGCTCCTGCTGCTCTGCAGCCCAAACCCCGAGTCAGCCACAGCACAATTCCACCGCCATGCACCGACCACAGCCAGCAGGGAGCACACAGGAAGCCAGCGAGCACCAAACAGGGTACAGCAGAGGTACCTCAGCCTCATGCTAGATGCACAACTGTTGAAGACAGAGGACTCAGAGCACTGACTGACAGACTTGCACTTGATGAGAAAAGGCAAACTGAAGAGCAGCCTGAAAAGGGAGCTGAAAGCAGGCTTGAAAACATCAGCTACTTCCTTGGCTTGCTCTGCCCTTCCCAAAACACACAACCAAAAATCACAGAAGGAAGGACCCAACAGCTGGAGAAGCCTAACAGTTCAGCAGCCCCTTTCAGGGAGGAGTAAGAGAAGATGCAAGATGCTGGAATAAGGCAAGATGAGGGAAAAGGACTCCAGCTTCCAGAGTCTCTGCATTATCTGGGATGTAAACACAGAACTATCATGGAAAGTAGCTCAGAGTATTCTAGGGCACTGAAATGGAACTGTGCTCCCCAGCTCAGGAGAGACAGGGAGCTCCTGGGGAGATGCTGAGGGGCCTGGAGTAGCTAAGGCTGAGAGCCTGCAGAAGAGCAGCCCCGGAGGGCATCTGAGCAATGCTCAGCAAGAGCTAAAGGACCTGTGGGGGACAAGAGGATGGGGCCAGACTCTGCTCAGCGGTGCCCCAGCAACAGGATGAGGGACACCAGGCACAAACTGGAACCCAGGTGGCTTCACCTGAACAGGAGGAGAAAATTCTTTGCTGTGAAGGTGCTGGAGCCCTGGAGCAGGCTGCCAGAGAGTCTCCTCTGCAGAGCTTCCAAGTCCCCTTGGCCATTGTGCTCCTGGGCAAGCTGCTGTGGGCGCCCTGCTTTAGCAGGGTGTTGGACTGGATGATGCCCAGAGGTCTCTCTTCAGACTGCTCATACACTGTGTCAAGAGGTAAAGAGTTTCCACTGTGAGGAAAACCAAACCACTTTCCAGATTCTCCTCCCTTTACCAGCCAGTCCCCAGCTCAGCTCACCTGCACTGTAGCCCTGGCAGCTCTTGGTACTCACAGCTGAGCACCCAGGGCAGGATGGGCCAAGCAGGTGCTGTGGACAGCACTGTCTTAGCTAGTCCATGATGCTGACCAAACTCCAACCAATTCACTGTTTGCTCCATGAATCTGATTGAAAGGATGATTTAAACCTTAATTACACTGCAGGGTGTCTCTAATTCCCATATGAAATTTGGTTAGGACTGGATTATTCCCTCGCTTCCTGTCCCAACAGCCCCTAGGTCTGAAACAGATCCGCTCCTGAACTTACTTTCTGCTTACCTAAATACATCCCAATATTGAGTAAAACAGAACTACTTTGTCAGTATTGCTGCTACAGCTGGGAGGTGGAGTGTTCATTATCAGAGAGAGAAGACAAGATTACACCCAGCAGGGATACAGGAGCATGAGTGCTGAGGGAGGGCTTCTGTTTCCTTACTGAAGAGTGTGAGAGGATAGAACACCAAATTCAGAGAGACCCCTGGAAGAGGCTGATCAGGGCCTGACTGCAGTCACTCAGGGCAGAAGAGCTGTGATTTGGAGAAAAGACAATTTTACCAACAGAGTTAGAGGCAGAGAGTACAGAGATCAATCAGCACACAGCAGCAGGCCTGCAGCTGTCTGATGAGAATACCAATATGCTGCACTGCAAAGCCACTGCACGGGCCTGGAGACCAGCACACAACCAGAAATAAAGCAGTTGCTCTGCCTCACACATTCTTGCCACAATTCACAGCTGCCATCTCTGTAACCTGTAACCAGGTGAACAAAGGCTAACCAGCAGGGATAAATTCCATAAACCAGGGGTTCTAACCCAGGTGATGCTTCGCAGAAGGGAGGCTTTGGCTTTGCATCCCCTCCCTGCGTGGAGCTCCTGGAGCAGCCTGTACCTGCACCAAGAGCTGGGAATCTGGCAATGGAGTTTAAAATGGGCAGGAAGGGGGAAGGTAAGCCTTGAACGGTGAGAGGACTGAATGATTTCAAGCAGCATGCAGCAGCTCCAGCTCCTCTGGGCTCCTTCAGGCAGGACACGGCAGCTGCCCAGCACAGTCAGCACGCAGAGGGAAAACAATCAGGCAGGCAAAATTCCCAGCAGGATGCTTTGAGGAGGGACTCAGTTCCTCCAGTCCTCCCCTCTATCAATTTTCTCAAGTACTCCGAGGCTCACTGGAGCGAGCATTTGCCTCTGTCAGCAGAGCTGCAGCTCGGCCTGCAGGAGCAGGGCTGCAGCCGCCCCGGGAGCCCCGCGGAGAGCGGGGGCGCTGCCTCGGGCACTGCGCAGCGCCAGAGGGGATGAATCGCCAACAGCTCTTCTTTGACACAGCAGCTCT
Organism: Semnornis frantzii; assembly: GCA_013399775.1. Taxonomy (NCBI): domain Eukaryota; kingdom Metazoa; phylum Chordata; class Aves; order Piciformes; family Ramphastidae; genus Semnornis; species Semnornis frantzii. The sequence goes on from VWYK01003198.1 coordinate 51,709, forward strand.
TGACATGCTGCCCTTGGAATTTAGAGAGGTCAAAAGCGGCCTCGCTGCTGCTGCAACCTTGCAGAAATGAACCTGCACCTAAGTCTTTCTGGTTTTTACTTTTTTTTGCACTGAACACAACAGAGCTGTGTTGGCTGTACAGGAGAAGGTAGCAGTTTAAGACTGGAGCTCTCTAAAGTGTGAAGGGTTTTATAGACATGCACACACAAGATCTCCATAATAATGAGATTTTAACACCCCAGATGTAATCTAGAACTTGAAGAGGAAGTTTTAATTCAGCAGAACACAGTTAAATGCTGGTGGTGCTTGCTATCAGCCTGCATCAGAAGGCAGGTCACGACTGAAACTGCAGCCGCAGTGCTAACACATCTCCAGCCCCCACCACCTGCAGACATCTCAGGGAGCTCCTCGGAAGCAGCATTCCCATTTACTCCAGCACAACAATGATCTCTATGGAAAGGTTGCAACTGGGATTCATGAACGCAGGTGAAGCACAGGATTAGCTGTGGCACTTCTAGAGAAAGCTCTCAGGTCTGGCAGAGGCACAGCCTCAGCTCCTACAAGGGCAGCAGGCCTGTGGTGATGCACGCTGATTTTTCACATCAAGTTTGGCTTCCTCCCCCTTAAGAGAGTAGGTTCATTTCCCTCATTTTCAGTATCAGAAGCCCAAGCACATCCCTCATTTTCTGCTTGTCACAGTGCAAGGCCCTGCCAAAACAGAAAGATGACAGAAGCAGAAACAAGTTTTGCAGACACAAAATCACATTCAAAATTGGGAAAGCACTTTCAGTACAATCATTTCCATCTGGCAGAAAAAGCAGATTTGAAATTAAACATCTCCAGAACAAAACCCTGCTGCTTGGAACTCATCTGGTAGGACACAGTCAGCTTCTCTGAAGATCATCTTCAGTATGACCTTTAAGTTCAAAGCAAGCAAACATGAGCAGCCCAACTCAACCCCACACCCCAGTATGTGAGAGTAAGAATTTACCTCACTCCTCTGCAATATGATTTTTGGATTATTCTACCACGTCCATCCCTGGGAGAGAGATTTCTGCAGCCTGGTGTGCTGCTGCCTATTCATTACCACTGGTAACATCTGAACCACGAGCAGGCCACTCAGAGAAGGGGCAGAGTCTGCTCCACTGGGATTACCCCTGCTTGGCAGGCTCTCAGCCTCATCCAAGGCTCTGCTTCCAGAAGATGCCCTCCACAGGTCCTCTTCAACCCAGACTTCCCTGTGGCTGGACTCCATACAATTCCAAAAGATAGTGACATAAGAACATGCCTTCAGCATCCTCTTGTAGTCAGACAAGGTGACAAACAGAAAGGTAACAGCAGCAAGTCTCTGACTCTTCAGCAAACTCCTGTTTCAAGAGCTGATGCTCCCACAACAGACTCAATGACCTCCTGGCGGAAGAGTAAGTGCCCATGCCAAGGGTGAAGCCAGGTTCTCACCAATGCCCTCCTGTTCCAACAGCAGCATCACAGCTGTGAACACCAAGTGCTGTGCTTACAGGAACTGTGACAGAAAGCCCAAGCAAGAGTTGACTGCTGCACTCTCATGCTCTTGGCTCAGTTATCAGCCCAGCATGAGGCTGCCCCAGAGACAAACTGGAAACCCAACTGTGCTGCGCAGCAGCTCAGCTCTGCCTGTGTTACACAAGTGTTTTTCTTCCTGCTTCAGTTCAACACAGCTTTACACCTATATGCAAAGCTCAATTCCCAGACTGCTGTCTTCAGCTCTTGATGCCATTCCCACAAACCCACTGTTTCCATCATCCTTTCATGCCACAAGGCAGGGATTTGCACACAGCCACTCCAGCCTGAGTTCAGCGAGCACATTTCCCTTGGCAGTTCACCACACATGTGAACAGAGAAGAGCCCCAGACAGTCCTGCAGCCCTGCACTGCTCAGCTCCAAAGCCACCCCACTGCACACTCAATGCCACTACAGGAACTTCAAACAAGGGGCATGAAGGCAACCAATCAAGCCTGGCAGTAAATAGCACCTGAAATCCACCAGCAGATCAGTGTTTAAAGATGCAGAGGACTCGAGCAGCCCTATCCCAGGCCTTACAGTAAAGCTCATGTAAACTTGGAGAGGTAGGGAGCAAAACTAGAAACCAAACCTAAAAGCCCAGGTTGGACAAAAAGGCCAAAGCCCCTTGAATGCAGCCTGCATTTGCCCCAGCAGTGGCCAGCAGCAGTTTCAGTAACTGCAGAGAAGGCCAAGCAGGGCAAGAATGCTGCAGCAGTCCCCTCCTACAGCAGCTGTGGCTTTACACTGCCGCTGCACCAAGACTGCCCCTGCAGGTTCGACAGCTCTTGCTAAACTCACCTTTCATCACTGGAAACCAGGGAGCTGCTGGGATCAATGTCATCACAACCTGCAGCAGAGACTCTCTTGCTTTGCTTGAGAGGAGCTGAGCTGCTCGCAGGAGATTGGGCTCTGCACCACGAGCAATTACAACCAATTATTCTCTCTTCATGCCTATGACACTTAGAAGCTCACAGACATCCTTTGCCATCCATCTGCCTCCTATTTTTCCCCTCCAGAGAGCGAGTGGCACAGTCAGCTTGATCTTTTCTGGAAGCTACTCTATACTTTCAGCCACCATTGCTGGCTTCCAGTGCACCACATCTAAGTGCCCTGTCTCTGCAGCAGGACAGCAGAGCTCCACCTGAGCTCCTCAGGAAGTGGTGTGGCAGCTTCTGCCTGGGTTTTCCTCCATCGTGTGCTGATTTGTCTTTTTGATGAAGGAATCAGGACTTTCATGGAATCAGTCACAACTCCAGCTTTTCCTCTCCTCCACAGAGGAAAGTCTTGCTCAGTGCCCAAGCTTATCAAACAGTTCACTAACTTCAGACTAGAGACCCTCTAGAACCTCCTGAGTCTAACAAGCTGATACAAACTTTGGTTTAACTTCAAACTGGGCATTTTTTTTCCTGACTTGCTCCTTGTAACCCCATGATAGGAAGTTCCCCAGCATCCACATGCAACAACAAGGCAAGTCAAGTGTTTGGGTCTCCTTCCTCAAACTCTTCTGTGGTGTGACAGAATTACAGATTACCAGGTTGGAAGGGACCTCAAGGACCACCTGCTCCAAATTACCTTGGCCAAAGCCTGTTCTAGACACACCTTGTCCAGATGGATCTTAGATGTGTCCCATGCTGGGGACTCCACCACTTCCACTACTCCAATAGCAGACTGTCCTCACTGGGAATAGCTTTTGTGTCCAGCCAGAATCTCCCCAGCAGTATCCTGTGCCCATCACTTAGGTCTGTCCCATGGGACTCCTCCTAAAAAGGGAGTCCACACCTACTTGGTAGCCACCCTACAAATCCTGGAACACAGTGGGGTCTCCCCAGAGCCTTCTCTCCTCCAGACTGAACAAACCCAGGTCTTTAAGCCTTTCTTCACATGGCAGCTTCCCAGGCCATGGATCATCTTTGTGGCTCTTCCCTGGACCTTCTCCAACCTGCTCACAGATTTATCTCCTACAAGCCATACAGGTATGGGGCACGATGTCTTCCCTGCTCTATCAGGGGCTTTCACAACCTTGTCTGGATGGTTGGGACAGACTCAGTGTAACAGAGCCCTGACACAGTCACTAGCTCAGTTCTAACTGTTCTGGTTCCTTCCCACAGCCTTCAGCCCTGTCCTCTCTTTTTGAAACTAAACCCTGTGGGCTTTCACCAACTTTTTCCACGGCTGCCCCAAAGCTGAACTGGGGCAGACTTTAGCATCTGTTGGAAGAGGTAATAATGAGGAGTGTATTGCAGAGCAGCTCTTCTGTGGCTACATCTTAGACCACGTCCTGGGTGGTGCTGGAGCTGGACTGAAGAGCTGCTCAGTGCACCTCAGCTGAACGTCCCCTGCCGACACAGCTGATCTTGTGCTGAGCATGACTCAGCTCCCTGCGAGCAGCCAAGCAAACATTCATACCCAGATAATTAATGCCACGCAGTTCAGACTTCCACAGACTATCCCTCCTCATTCCTGGCCTGCCAAGGCAGCCACCAAGACTTCACCTGACTGTCGTGGAAGGCTTCTGGCACTCAGATAGAGGCAAGCACACGTTGGGCTGTGACAGTCACCCCTTGATCAAACCACTTTAGACTCCTCTGTTATTTTCTACTATGTGCCACTTGCTCATTTGCTTGGTCGGTGACAACTGAAGACTGCAATAAATGTTTTACTACTGCTTTGTGTTCCTTCTGGCAGGGCCAGGCTGCTGCTGAACAAGGCTGTCATTATGTTCCCCAGCCTTGTTTCTGCATCGTTTGGCAGCAGGCACAAAAGCCACACGTCCACTGCTCACGCAGCCCACCTCCCCAGCAGCACTGCCGTGTAACACGACCCTGCCATCGGCCCCACTGCTCCTGGCAAGGAGCAAGCACATGTGCACAGCAAGGATGCTGCACCCTCATCCCACACTTTGTGAATGCAAGCAGCCAGCACACAGTGCTGCGACACACAGGAGCCACTGAGTGCCACACTCTGCTCCAGCTGAGCAAAGCACTTCTGCCCCTGCTGTGCCCTCCACGGGCAGGAGCAGGTGAGACAGCCAACGGGTGGTGATACAGACCCAGAGCAGAGCGCTGGGCACCAATCGGCCCTACCCTAGCAGACAACGATGGCTGTTCCATGCCCTATCCAGCCCACAGCAGATGCTTGTTTGGACTCCCAGGATGGCACTTTTTAAAACACAGTCCAGAGCTAAGCCTGAGCAAGCTTTGTGAGCAGGGAGTCCTCCCACGTCCTGCAGAGAGGACACCTTCACGGTTTTTGATTTTCACCCCCACAGCAGGGGCAACCATTTGCCCTCAGATGTCCAGGTGTCTATGAGGAGGTTTCACAAACCTTTGTGCCAAGCAGTTTGTACTGTGAACTGTCAAAGATGAGAGCTCACCAAGGACAACAATTTCTGGTGTAGTTAACCTCAAAAGCAATCTGCAAGTAGGGATGAAATCGAAGAGGCCAAGAAGCACAGCCACACGACACTGCAAGGCTCTCATCCGTCTCAACCACTGAAACTTTAAAGGTCACAGGTAGCTCCTGGTAACTTTCTAACTGAGTGAGCCTTGTGCCCCTGCCCTCCTGCTGAGCTCTGAATCACAAGAAAAGTACCACCTTTTCCAGAGACAAGGGCAGGGAACTACAGCTTTATGACTCTCTGTACGAGCCATCCAGCCGCGCTGGAGATGGAAAACAAGTAAGTTGGCAACAGCAAGGTGTGGGTTGCCTATGCTACACTCCTCAGAACCACATCAACTTTGTACCTTTCAAACCACAGTTTGTATTTGTAAGGGAGGACTCCAGCTTGAAAGCAGAAGCCCTGCCGATCAGGAGTGCTGCTCTTCCAAAGGAAGCTCCTACAGCCACCACACTGCTGCTGACGTCCCAGGTCTGCAGCCACAGGACGCAGCTCAGGCAGACGCTGGAATGAACACAAGGATGAGGGTGGCAGTGCCCAGAGAGCTGCAGAGGCTGCCCTCAGCACAGCACATCTGCAGCAGCCAGACAAGGAAACTTTTCTATCTTCTCCTGGCGTCTCAAAGAAGTCTTTCTGCAGTTCAGCCTGCCACACTGAACAGCGGCTCCTCACATGGCAGCTCTCTCATCTCAGGTGCTGGTCAGCAGACAAGAGAGGCCCTGCTTCAGGCCAGCACCATACCACAGCCCAGCCCTGCTGCAC
>VWYK01003199.1:5001-18734 GCA_013399775.1 Semnornis frantzii
TCCAGGAAGCCTGGGGAGGGACTATTGACAAGGTCATGCAATGCCAGGAGAAGGGGCAATGGGTTTGAAGTGTCAGAGGGGAGATTGAAAGTGGATGTTAGGAGGAAGTTGTTTGCAGTGAGGGTGGTGAGACACTGGCACAGGTTGCCCAGGGAGGTTGCAGCTGCTCCCTCCCTGGAGGTGTTCAAGGCCAGGTTGGACGAGGCCTTGAGTGCCCTGTACTAGTGGGAAGTGTCCCTGCCTATGGCAGGGGATTGGAACTAGATGATCCTTGAGGTCCCTTCCAACCTTACCATTCTATGATTCTTTGATTCTATGAGACCAGGTTTGAGCAAGAAAAGAAGGTGGGGAAAAAGACTTCACTTCTGGGAAATATGAAGATAAACAAGACTTAGGAGCAAGACAAAAAGGAAAGGGAAAATTTAGGAGGATAGAACACAGTATTCACAATGATCATAGAGATCAAAGGCATTACCTTCCAGAGAATTGTCACAAGCAGATATAATCCATGACCTATGAATATTGCTCACTGCCTCGTCCCACCTCTGTAGAAATTATATCTGAGTTGAATCTCCCTCCTTTCCATACTGCTTCCCAACTTTTTTTGTTCATTGACATTAGAGAGCATACATCCTCTTCACATACTGTGCGGAGAGAATCCACTGTAGGCGTGATCACCTGGAGCAGCCCCAAAGCCCTGAGCTAACATTACCCTTTAAACATCAATGTAGAAGTTAACATTTTTTTTTTCTGTTTGTAGAGGAAGGAATATAATTAAGTGCATTAATGTCTAAGAGGTAATTCTTATTCTAATTTATCTAAGGAATACAAGATGTTTTAACCCTGATTTGAGGAATTCAGATGCAAGCAAGCTTTTGGATCAGCCCAACTACCATGTATTTCTCAGCACAATTACAAAATTATACACCATTTTGGGGACCTCTGCCACCCCTTCCCCCCACCTTTCATTTTGTCCTTAAACACCATTATCTTTCTCCAGGTTCAATTATGAAAGTCTTTGAAAATCATAGCACTCCAATAGGTCACACACTGAGTTTAGCTTATAAACCTATTCACTGTAACGATAGAGTGGATATCACAGCTCACAGGATGTCAGGGGTGGGAAGGGACCCAAAGACATCATCCAGTCAAACCCCCCCTGCCAGAGCAGGACCAGACAATCTAGCTCAGGGCACACAGGAACACATCCAGACAGGCCTGGAAAGGGTCCAGAGAAGGAGACTCCACAACCTCTCTGGGCAGCCTGTGCCAGGGCTCTGGGACCCTTGCAGTAAAGAAGTTCCCTCTTGTATTGAGCTGGAACCTCCTGTGCTGCAGCTTCCATCCATTGCTCCTTGTCCTGTCCCAGGCAGCAGTGAAGAGCCTGTCCCCCCTCCTCCTGACCCCCAGCCCTCAGATATTGATAAACGTTGATTAAATCCCCTCTCAGTCTTCTCCAGACTAAGCAGCCCCAGGTCCCTCAGCCTCTCCTCACCAGGCAGTGCTCCAGTCACCTCAGCATCCTTGTAGCACTCCCTTGGACTCTCTCCAGCAGATATCTGTCCCTCTTCAACTGGGGAGCCCAAAAACTCAAGATGAAGTCTCACCAGGGCAGAGTAGAGGGGAGGAGAACCTCCCTTGATCTGCTGGACACACTGCTTAATGCCCCCCAGGACCCCATTGGCCTTCTTGGCCACCAGGGCACATTGCTGGCCCAGATTAGTTCTTGTTGCCGTGTGTGATTTTGTGGAAATACCAAAGTCCAAAGTCCTGCCTCTAAGTGTGCTACAGAATTCTGTATAATTTTATGATTTAAAAGGTGATTTTAAACACCATTGAATTTTCAGTATTTGAAATGAGGAATTTATCCTATTCAAACTAACAATGAGATGCTTCGTGTATTACTGATCTCTTGGTACAGAACTTGCTCAATCCTTCTCTGTGCACATGCTTTGCATTTTACAGTTCCAGGAGAAACAGTAATACCCATCACGCAATAATCTCCACTTTTCCATTAGTTTTCTTTAATATTTTATCTCTGGTTTAATTTATCATAGAATCATAGAATCACAGACTCATAGAATGGTAGGGTTGGAAGGGACCTCAAGGATCATCCAGTTCTAACCCCCGGCCACAGGCAGGAACACCTCCCACTATCACAAATCACTCAAGGCCTCATCCAAACTGGCCTTGAACACCTCCAGGGAGGGCGCAGCCACAACCTCCCTGGGCAGCCTGTTCTATTTGTTCGATTTGGAGCCTAACGTCAAGGAATGAGAAGGGAAAAAAATATTAGTTGCGAACATTCCAACCCTCCCAACAGAAACCCACCAAAATCCTTGACTCAAAGTTCTACTTTATACACCATCAATTTCCCAGTAGCCCCATTTCTCAATCAGAATTTAAATAATCTTTACAATTTGTATTCCCCCAAACTCAAATTTAATGAGTTAGTAAGTATAGAAAGAGAAATAACAGCTGCAGCTTATCCCGCTGTGCCATTCAGTAATGACAATGTTAGACCACATTAGCAATTGTGACATTAATAAAAAGAAGCCCATAGGATTAGCCAGAGACAGCTGACTTTAGTCAAATGTAGGTCACGCTTTGTTTGCTCAGAGCTGGGTAATAAATTTCCAGGTAAGTGCTCTCATGTGTCATGCATATATGCCAGGAGCATAATTTCAGCCCTACTAAATGATCCACATTCTTAAATTTCTGTAAGCCCTTTTTGAATTATTGTTAAGCATTTAATTCCACAGCAGCATCTCACAGGCTGCTTAAAGTTATTAACTCAGATGACATTATGGCATGTGTTCTTTCTAGTGGCAGCTAATGGCATCTTGATCTGGTTTCCCTTTCACCTTAAGGTATCTCCGACTCTGAGTTGTAACTGTTTAACAAAAGAAATCAAACTCACTACATTTTGCAGCTCTAGTTAAGGGGGGAAACAGTATTTGGAATCAATTCAAGCAGCAGCAAGAGATCTTCCACCACAGAAGGGAGTCTTTAAAAAAAAAAAAGAAAAAAAGGGAAATAAAAGCATAGGCTCCAATTAATAGTACAAAAGATCCTATCTCAATCTCTGCTGCTTTGGCAAGCCCTCAAAATTTGGATTGAAAGCAGACTTCTAAACATACTCATATTTAATCTCAGCACAAGATGTACATATTGTATATTGAAGCCTTAAATGCCAAATTCTGTGTTCAGTAACACCCTGGCAGACTTCAGTGGGAAAGGGCAAGTGTAATACAGCAGATGCTGACCTTGAGGTTATAATATTACTTTCATTACATTTCTTCATATATATACATATATCTGTGTGTGTCTGTGTGTATATNGTCACTCAAGGCCTCATCCATCCTGGCCTTGAACACCTCCAGGCAGTTGTGGAGCACAGAAGACCTTCAGGGAGGTTGTGGAGCACAGAAGCACCGAACATGATCAAAGATCACGTTCGGTGCTTCTGTGCTCCACAACCTCCCTGGGCAACCTGTGCCAGTGTCTCACCACCCTCACTGCAAACAACTTCCTCCTACCATCCACTTTCAATCTCTGCCACTTCAAACTCATTGCCCCTTGTGCTGTCATTACCAGACCTTGTCAATAGTCCCTTCCCATCCTTCCTGTAGCCCTCTCCAGATATTGGAAGGCTACTCTAAGGTCTCCTGGAAGCCTTCTCTTCTCCAGGCTGAATATGTGTGTGTGTGTGTGTGTGTATGTGTGTGTGTGTATGTAAAATGGCAATAATTAGAAGCACCAAACAAGATCAGGGCCCTTTTGTGCAAAGCACCATGCTGACATGCAGAAGAGAGAGAGGAACAATTTTATGAGGAGCTCCAGTCATACCTTTTTACAGATGAGGGACTGATCCACAGAAAAGCTAAATGACAGATCCAGATGGCTTTAATTCCACCTAAGTCTCTTGCCTATCAGTTGCTATGGCTTTAGGTAGCTACTCATCCCGTGTCTTATTTTAGGGGCACCAAGTTCCCTCTTCACAGCTTGGGTATCACAGTGCCCAGCTGAGTCAAGCCCTGGGTGCTCTACTTCAATTTGCATAGAAGGGGGGCCCAAGGCTGTACTTTACTGTATGTACCAAGGTAGTGCCTTGACATCTTATTTATGATTAATGACTCCAATTGTTTCTGAGTAACAGTAGTTAATTTCCTGAGTCCCTTCTATTTTTATCTATGCCTTTGCTAAAATATATTTACACATAAGCCAGTCTTTGGGGGCTTCTGAAGCATGTCAAGTGGAAGACCTGATGTATCTATAATTCCAGCTGATGGTTGGTTGGTTAGCTGGTTGTTTTAATGGCATGTATTCCTGAAGTAGGAATTAAAGAGCGTGTAAAATAGTTTTTTTCTTTAGTGACTAAGAGGTAGGGTGGTTGTTTTAATGGCATATATTCCTGAAGTAGAAATGAAAGACCATGTAAAGTAGGTTTTTTCTTTAGTAATTAAGAAATCTTGAGATCAAAAAGTCTGTTTTTGTAGGGAACTAAAACAAGAAGGTTTTACAATCTCTCTGCACAATTCATCAAGTGAGAGGTTCTTCAAAGCAATGATGTTTCCTTGGTCTCTTTTTGAAGTTGTATCTTTATTACTCTTCACTGTTATCAGCAAAGCAAAATGTCATAGCTGCATCCAAGGCAAAAGAAATTCCTTTTCCAAGAGGTAACGATTTCCAGCAGATCCTCAACACCTTTGTATTTGACTTCAAGGGAGTAAACATGGTCACTGGTCTCTGACAACTCTGTGTATGACAACGTTACAAATGGTCGCTGTTTTAGGCAAGTCCTGCTCAAAAATAATTCACACAAAGGAAAAGAAAAAGAAAGGGAAGGGGAGGGAAGGGAAGGCAAGGCAAGGCAAGGCAAGGCAAGGCAAGGCAAGGCAAGGCAAGGCAAGGCAAGGCAAGGCAAGGCAAGGCAAGGCAAGGCAAGGCAAGGCAAGGCAAGGCAAGGCAAGGCAAGGCAAGGCAAGGCAAGGCAAGGCAAGGCAAGGCAAGGCAAGGCAAGGCAAGGCAAGGCAAGGCAAGGCAAGGTAAACACACACACAAAAAAAAACCCACCACAGGAGCGCAAACAACACTGAAAAATTGATGAGTAGGAGCAAATATGTCTCAGTGTCAGAACCATGCATTCCAATAGCACATACGTGCATCATCCCAGAGCAGCCACTGCCCAGCCTTTCTCCTGTTAATGAGTTCTATCTGCTTTGCAGAGGTGAGCAAACCTAACTGAGCAGAGCTCAGCCCCTAGTACTTGCAGGCAGAGGAAGTTGATGAAGCTCTGTCCTATGCACCAAGGCGCACACACCACAGATGGAAACATCCTCTCTTACAGCAAATGGTCTTAGCAAAATGAAAGGATGTTAAGAAAATGTTTTGCCTGAAATAATTTATATATTTCTTCAAAATTAAAAAAAATCTTTTCAGTCAAAAAAAAAAAATCCAAACGTGTTTAAATAAGTGGGGCTGAGTTTGGTTTGGTTTGGTTTCTTTTTTTTTTTTTTTTCTTGCTGTTGTTTGTTTCTTTTTTTCTTTTCAAAGAGAAAAACAAAAGACTTTTCGGTGGGAAAAATCAGTCCCTTCACTGCTGGGTTGGCTGTCTCCCTGCTTGCACAGGCTGATGCTCCTTTGTTCTCAGCCACATTCCCTGGCCTTCCAGCTGAGATGGTGCCTCAAAGGATGCCTCCTGGCTCACTCCCACTGAGCAAAGCCCAGAAAGGCAGCTTATTGCTCATCCTTCTCACCCTCACTGTGACTAGGATTCAAAACTTCTCTTCCCACAGGATATAACACTGGCAGAAGCTGGGCTTCCCAAAGCACTCACATTCTCTTTTCCCTTTCTTACCCACTGGGAACATATAAACGTGAGCATTTTGTTGTTATTTCAGGGCATTTGTCCTTTCTCTTATAGACCATTTACAGTGAAGTGCAGAAGCACTGCCAGCATGGCAGGCAAGAGATGAGTCTTCCTCACCAAGTAATCTCCAATGACAACTTTTGGATAAAAGCTTGAGGCATAGAACAGCAGCAAGGACAAAGGCAGAGAGCTATTTTCAATGGGCAAAAGCATGTAGCTTTCCAAACATACCTGTGGGATAGTAAGGATCATTCAACAAGGAGGAAGCAGATATAGGGCTAAGACTATACCACAGCTGACGGCAGGTCCAAGCTGATTATCTCCTTAGCACAGCCTCTGCAGCATTGGACTCAATGTAGTCTGCTCAGTGCTATGCACTCATTTTTGACTCTAATCTCCTGCTCATCATTCCTGTCCCACGCTTAGTGGCATAGGAGGCCACAGGCCTGGGGCATGCTACTGCAACTGGGGGCCACGACACATGGCACCCAGGGCCAGTCTACAGAGTACCCAGGCACAAGGCCCAGCATGCTCACCAGTCATGGGCACTCACATCCCCCAAGCCTCCTTCCATCCAATCACTCCATTTCATTTCAAGTCCAAAATGAACTTTCTGCTAGAGGAGCTGTACAGCTGAGAGCCTTCTCAGATATGTCTGTGTTAATAACACTCAGCAAAGCCAACTTCTCTGTGAGCATACCCAAAGCTGCACTACAGCCCAGGAATCATAGCGTCAGCCAAGTTGGAAGAGACCTCCAAGCTCACCCAGCCCAACCTAGCACCCAGCCCTAGCCAACCAACCAGATCATGGCATTAAGTGCCCCATCCAGGCTTTGCTTCAACACCTCCAGGGATGGTGACGCCACCACCTCCCTGGGCAGCCCATTCCAATGCCAATCACTCTCTCTGGCAAGAACTCCACCACCTCCCTGGGCAGGGGCACAGAAAGGCACTTAAAAATAATAAATTAATATCCACCCTTCCTCTGCTGCTCTTCTTACATGCACAAACAGGTTACAGAATAAAGGTGCACCGCAAAAGCTCACCCTCTGTAACAGCACATATGTGTTGTAACCCTTGCTTCACAGCTCAAATCAAAAGCAGTCACAGAAGTTAATACAAATACCAGCAAGATCTTTCTAGGGCATGCATTCATAGCTGCACATATGAATAGAAGAATTTTGCTTTTAAAAGAGCGGACAAAATAAAGAATTCATGCTAAGTGTTTCAGTTCAGGCATTCAGGTGTTTTGGGCATCCCTCCTCAATTGGTGATACCTGCTTTGACACTTATCTTCAAAGACCTACAAATGCCAAGGATAAAAAAAGCAGGGGGTAATATCAGGCAAAATCATTCCCAACCTCTAAACAAAATACCTTGGCAAAGTGCCATCCTGACAGCTAATCTACATCCAAAGGCACATTAGTCTCAGGCTGTATTGATAAAAAAGGCATGAAGCAGTGAAGCTGCCTCACTGCATCCTGAACTACCTGGAACTCCACTGCCAGGAACGGGCTCTAAATGCCTGCACGCACTCGGCCTGCACAGCCAGGGTGACATAGTGCCAAGCCTGCCCACGGCGTTGCGTCCTGCCTGCCCCTCTGCAAGGCTGCTGCTTGCAGCATGAGTCAGGAGAATGAGGAGTTAGGAGGAACCAGGACAGAGCCTGTGCCAGACTCCAGCTGCCTGAGAAAAGAGCCTGTGAAAACTCCAAAGGCTCTAATGGCTTTGAGACCACCAACAGCAACCCCTCCTGTGCTTTGGGTGCTGTCTGATAATATTTTGTGAGTAAATAATTCAAGCCTCCTGTAATCACTAATTGCCTTCTGTCATGAGCAGAAAGGAGCTTCCTGCATCCACCCAGTGGCTAAGCAGGATACTGAACTGCCAGCGGTGTAGTGACTGCAGGAACCTTCTCTTCCAGTATGGTGTTTGCCTTTGCTGGGTACCTCTTACAGTGTTCCAGTTTTCCCTGTTCCCTCTGTGCATAAATTTCCAAACCCTGCATTTTGAACCTTGTAAATAAGTTTTCTGGCAAGGTTTAATGGTAATAAACAATTTTCATAGTAATTAACAATCTTCACCTGAAGATCAAAATTAATATCCATTATTAATTGTGCATCATTCATAACACTCTGTTAAGAGCTTGGGAAGAATTAGAAGCCCCAAGAAGAAGGCTAAGAAGACAGCAGCCAAACTCCCTGCAAGTGTTTGAGTACTGTCTGGAAACTGTTATTAGCCTGGGAATCCAGAGATATCATTTTTGTGAATAAACACTCAAAAGCCTCTTTAGCAAAACTCTGTAATTGCACCCAAGTGGCTTCTGCCTTAAGCAGAAAGGAGCTTCTTGAGTCCCTCTAGTGGGCAGGTGGTGTAATAGACCGCAAGAACCTCTTTCCAGTTCTGACAGTGTAATGCTTGTTGTATCATTGCTAGTTATTTCTTAAGTGTTCTAGATCCTGTCATTTCCATTTGTGTAATGTTTTCATGACCATGCAAAGAACCAAGTATTATTCAAAACTACTGGGGGGGTGGTGAGAGAGTCCTGAATATAGAAATTAATAAATTGTGTTAGTTTTTTAAAATAAAATCTCTCACACCTTACTGCTACTACAGTGACCAACTTGGACACCAGTTATCAGGCAATATCTGATATTGCTTCCAGTTTAGCACACGTAGGAGAAAATTTATAGTTTTGCAAGCCTTTCAGAAAAAAAAATACATATTTCTTTATTATAGAAATCACAGAATCATAGAATGGTGAGATAAGAAGGGACCTCAAAAATCATCCAGTTCCAACCCCCTGCCACAGGCAGGGACACCTCCCACTAGCACAGGTCACTCAAGGCCTCATCCAACCAGGCCTCGAACACCTCCAGGGAGGGAGCAGTAACAACATCCTTGGGCAACCTGTGCCAGTGTCTCACCACCCTCACTGCAAACAACTTCTTCCTAACATCCAGTCTAAATCTCCCCTCTGCCACTTCAAACCCATTGCCCCTCATACTGTTATTACAAGACCTTGTCAATAGTCCCTCCCAAGCCTTCCTGGAGCCCCCTTCAGATCCTGGAAGGCTACTCTAAGGTCTCCTCAAAGCCTTCTCATCTCCAGGCTGAAGAGCCTCAAGTCTTGTAGCCTGTCCTTATAGCATAATAATAAATAAGAAATAATAATAAATAAGCATAATATATTATAGCATAATAATAAATAAGAAAATATAATTCAGAAAAACTTCTTGATCATTAAAATCTAAAATGCAGTGAATGTAGTTAAATGGTCAGGCACAAAATCACCAGGAAATCCTAAGAGGGAAGAAGATTCTCATTGCTCAGTTTAGACACACATTTTTCAGATATATTTCAGATATTTTTCAGACCTTCAGTATAAATCAGAAGTGTTGCTCTAAGATGGCTCTAAACATACATCATTGTGCTGGTATCCTGTAAAACCAACTCCTCCAGTACAGAGCCTGCAACAGTTCTTGGATAGCATCACCACAGCTGCTGCTGCATATTTGGCTCAAGTTCCACCTCTAAGGAAACTCGTGCCAAACTATTTATAATAAGGGGCTGCAATTTATGTGAAATGACTTTATGCTCTTCCTATACCAGAAAGACTCAATGTACCAGTCAATCATTAGCATCTGATTACTTTAAAGGGCTTCTTTATAAAACAATAATGTGGATACTTTGCTTCTCTATGGTGTCTTCCTGCAAAAAAAAAAAAAGTCCAAATGTTTTCCAAATGTGATTGAATTTTTAAGAGCCTCCAAAATCATTATGGAAGGTAGGCAAAGATGGTTATGTTTGTAGCTAGTATACTGCATTACTGGGGGGAAAAAAAAAAAAAAAAAAAAAAGGAGACATTTACAAGTCAAAATACCGTGAGTTGCTCCCAAGGGTCTCTGTCCTGGGCTTCATGTTACACTGCAACATGTTCCTGGAAAGAACAAAGAGAAAGGCATGTCACAATCAGAGCCCCAACACAAGGTCAGGAAGGAAAACTCACCTTGTTAGTGGAATCAAGCTCGCCAGTGTAAAAGCTGTGTAAAATGGTCTACTTTGTGTGGGGGTTGTGCAGCTAAGTGGTTTGTACTCAAGCAGCTGATGGATGGCTTGCAAAATATTATGAGAAAGTTACAACCAAATCTCAAAAAGAACCACAGGCTCAAGCCCACAGTGCACTTAAACAAGAGATCAGCTCCCAGCACAGGAGTAAATGAACACAATCTAATGTAAGCTGTTTTGCCAAACCAGGGCCTAAAGCAAAAATTTGCTGTCTCATTTAATATCTGGTGGGGGACAGTGAAGGCTGGCACACAGATAAACAATCCTTCCACAAAGTTCACTATATTAGCTATGTGAAAGTAGCCAGACTTAGACTGTCTGTCTCAGCTATGAACTCTTTTCTCAGATAGAGGTCACCCCCAGCTTCACAGTTTTGAATGCTGATGTGGTTTGAGTGTTGCCAATTTTCCTGAAAGCTCAGAACAAATTGCTCTCTGTGCTGCTCATCTCTTTCAGCATTTTCCTCCAAGGAATAGTGGAGGTTGACAATAGGAACTTCTGCATGGAAACAAGCATGGAGTGTAGCAAATTTCCACTCTTCTTCCCAAAGGTACTCCTACTGCTTACATTGTCTGCTTTTCTTCATGCTGGAACGAAGTGGACCTCTAAGTAACCTAGTTTCTGTGTGTCAGACACCACTGCCAAAACACCTCACAACTATGTAATTCAAATCACGTATTCTCTCAGAGCCTGCCTGTGACCTCCAATTTAGGCTACAGAATGTGTTAGCTCATCTTCGTCTCAAACCGGCAGTGGTAACTCAAGATGAGCATATGGGCATCTTTCCTGCCCAGGAGATTTCCTACCAAATTCTTTCAGCTCATATATCTAAGTCAATTCCTGATCTTTGACTCAGGATATTTTGATTTCTCTCTTTCTGAACATGATGACATTTATGCCCTTCGTGTCCTTGGCATCTTCTGGAAAGGAATAAGCAATTTATGTTTTGTGGCTGTAGTGTGGCAGAAAAGAAAAAAAAATCTGATCAAACCCAAACCAAAGAAACAACCCTACCTCTACAATAGTTTGGCTGTTTCCTGATGTTTTGTACACACTTCTAACTCACCCCTTTAGGGTGAATGCTTGAAATGATCCGTTCAGTGCTTAAGATGAAGGTATGAGAAGGAGACCTGGGTCATCTGTAAAGACCATCAGAAATCTGCTGCAAGCCTACATTTTGACAGTAGGTGTGTTTCTGACAGCCTAGATAACTGAATGCTCTACATACAGGCATCTTCCCTACATGGTATGCCGCAGAAAAGCAAAATATAACTCCAGACTGTAAATCCTGCCATGTACAAAGCACTCCACTCATCCATTACCCCAACTGGTTCAATACCCTACCTCCTCCTTACAAATCTGGGTCCAGAGGAGGGCCACGAAGATGCTGAGAGGGCTGCAGCAGCTCTCTATGAGGACAGGCTACAAGAGTTGTCTACAAGCCTGGAGAAGAGAAGGCTTCCAGGAGACCTTAGCGTAGCCTTCCAGGATCTGAAGGGGCCTACAGGAAGGCTGGGGAGGGACTATTGACAAGGTCTTGTAACAACAGGACAAGGGGCAATGGGTTTGAACTGGCAGAGGGGAGATTGAAACTGGATGTTAGGAGGAAGTTCTTTACAGTGAGGGTGGTGAGACACTGGCACAGGTTGCCCAGGGAGGTTGTGGCTGCTCCCTCCCTGAAGGTGTTCAAGGCCAGGTTGGACGAGGCCTTGAGTGACCTGTGCTAGTGGGAGGTGTCCCTGCCTATGGCAGGGAGTTAGAACTGGATGATCTTTGAGGTCCCTTCCAACCTTACCATTCTGTGATTAACATTTCTCTCTCTGCTTTTGCTTCTATGCAGTCTATTGCTTTGCTTGTTCTAATTATTAAATTGCTCCTATCTTATGACTGGCTTTTGTTATATTTTCCCCTCTCCCCCTCTATTTAAGAGGGGGAGTAATAGAACAGCTTTGGTGGGCATTTGGACTCCAGCTGGGGCAAAACCAGCACAACAGTTTCAGTGGTCATGGTTAAAATACAAAAATGCAGTTTGTTTTTCCAACTAGACAACTTTCCTTAAGCAGTATGTCACATTTTGGCAAAATTGCCAAAAGTCATTCTCAGACCTCAACTCAGCAAAGTTTATTAAACAGATGTTAAGTGCCATTAATTCTACTGGAAGTAATCCCATGCCAGAGTATTGCAGGTATTCAAAAACCTTGAGTCAAGTGATACATTCCAAAGTAATAGGACAGTATTTTCTTTTTATTTTCTTGTTTTAACTCATTTTCAAACCGCAGTCCAGAACCACAAGGACTACGAAACTGGCTTTTCATTTAAAGTTGAATGTTTGAATATCAGTTCCCACAGCTGAAGCCTTAAGATCAACACAAAACATACTAGAGATGTCTAGTTATATAGGCAAATGCTGAAGTGATTTGGTTTGTTCTCTTCTTGAAGAGAAGGGTTTTGGAGAAGAGTTAGAACTTTAACCTCCAACCCTTTCACCTTTGAATCATTACTCAGAAGCTTCCAGGAAGGGAAAAGGACTTTACATCATGTCTGGGAGTTTAACAAACTCAGGTTCTGGTTAATCAAATAGAGAAGCCCTAGGGCTGTACTAATTCCTAGACCCAGTGAAGCCTCTCAGAATAGAAGTGTGAGCATAATAGGTAGTAGAGCTGCCTGAGTGCATTTTCGTAACATATCTCTGGCTCATAAGCTATTGTAGTGTTTCTAACAAAATGAAAAAGGAGGTTTCCTCATCCAAAACACTAATCTGGTCCACTCAGGGCACAGCTGACCACTGAAACCTCTGGATTCCGTGCATTACAAAGCAGAGTGTATGTTATGGATTAAGTGAGGCCCCAGAAAATCCTCTTGATGAAGCTAGCATTCCATTTATGAAACATGCTCTTAGATAGGTGTGTGTGCTAGATCTGACACTACAAAGCCAGAGATTCAGCAAAACAATATATTAAGTAGAAAAAGCTAAAATATTGATTACAGAAAGATAGGTGCTTCACAAATGTTTTCTTGCTGTCAGGTTTCCTTTCTGCTCTCACAAAGGCAAGCTTTTCTATTATTTCATACCAAAACCAGTCATAAGCAGCTAGTCATCATACATTCAAGATCTCTTTAGTCACTGGAAGTGAGTTAGATGCAAGGCTTCTAGAATTTAGAAAGCAATTTAATGATCAAATGATTCAGTGTAATGTTTCTGCAACCTGTAATTGAGAGGGCTAAAAGTCTTTCAGTGGCCACCAATGTTTTCAGGGTCATGAGTTTATTTTTACTCTGTTTTTTCCCTTGGTAAATGGACTGTAGGCATGTAAGGGAATGGTCGATCCCAAGCCAGAAGCTCAACCTTTAAAAACTGTTCATTATGCACAGTAGTTTGGTTTTCAGAATAAAAAAGGAGTGGGGAATCCTTGCTCAGTTTCATTTACTGCAAATTTCATATATGTAACAAAGATATTTCTCTAGTTAGTAACAGGCAATCTGCACTAAACAGCGGAGCAATCTTGTTTTAAATGACGCGGTTAAGGTTCACAGACAGAGACGGCTTCAACTCTGCAGTTTTCTGTAATTTTATTTAATGAAGTCAGATCCTTCCTTACCTCATACGAAAGAAGAGGAAAAAATAACTTGTTTACTTCTCTTCAGAAATGCAAGTAGCCCAAAGTAAGAAGCTGAACTGAGAACAATGAGGAGCTGACTGAATTCGTTATTGTAGGATGGTTCAGTTACATATTGCACTATATAGATAGATTATTTTCTTCTCTTTTAGTAAATATCTCACTAGCCAATTGTG
>VWYK01003200.1:111-10937 GCA_013399775.1 Semnornis frantzii
ACTAACCACTTTCCTTCTAACCCCCTTGGCTGATCCTCCAAACTCACCTTGCACATAAGCCAAACCCTGGGGTAAGGTATAGGGGTGGGGAGAAGGTGGAAGGGTGGTTGGGAGCCCCTCCTGGGGTCTCTGATTTCTGGGAGGGGAATTGTGTTTCTGTATTACCTTTAACTTGTCTATCTCTGTAACTATTGATGTCTATTGTGTCTATCTCTGCTTGTACATTGTGCTGAGCTGTAAATAGAGCTTCAGTCCTTAACTTCCAGCTGGCTGAGTCTAGTCTGGGGGATTTTACAAAGTGTGGGGAGGTGGGGAACTCCCAAACCATCACAAAGTCCTGGAGAACTTTAACTGTATTAATGATATTCTATGCACCTGGGCAAAAGAAAACCTGCATCACTTCACCCCCAGGACCCTTTGCACATTGGGATCTCCCATCTATGGAACCTAATCAGGAACCTCCTTAATTGAACAAAATAGGAATATCTCAACTAAATTATGGATATTCTTCTCTTAGAAGCCTGCTTCATGTAACGCTGTCACGTGCTGCATATGCAAATTATGCAAGTATCCATATGCTTCATTTATACAACTATTTAACCAAGCTGGCATAACAAATATGTCTAGTTAGACACTTGAAGTAAGTGTGCAGCTGTCTGGAAGGAGGTACAAAATCACCATCAGTGAAATCCAAACTGCAGCTGTCATTAATCAAAGCTTTGCCCTTGAACATTCATCGTTGTGATATTGCTGTGGCAATGTGGAACTTTGACTGCCATTTGGGACAGGAAGATTTGACTTCCTCCAACTAATTCAAGTTGTCTAGTGGTGCAGATGCTGGGCGGGGTGGGGGGGGAAGGCAGTTTTCATGTTTGCTTTCATCACAGCAAAATAAGCACAGGAAAGATCATCAAAATGTGATGGAACACTAAAAATTATCTGTAAAATGCTGCATATTTAAATGCTGAGATTTTGCATGCTAAGTGAAAAAAAATCCCTATTGAAAGTATTTGTGCTTAATAGAAGTAATTCATGTTTCTTGGATCAAAGAACATGGAGATGATGCATTCAAGAAGGAACTGATTGCTAGGTCAACTTAAGGCATTTACAGCATTGAGAGAGTGGTGTCGAAGGAGCTTTAGCCAAGATGAGGTTCAGTCACTACATGCTCTGATCAAGAAAGAACAGAGGCCATCAAAATTGTTCACCCAGTGGACTAACAGCAAAGAAGAGGTGTGCATAAACTCAGGGAATGAAGCCAGAGCAATCCAGGGTTTTCTCATGGTGAGTATGGCCAACGTTCACATCAAGAAGTCATGGAATGGTTTAGGTTGGAAGGTGCCTTTAAAGGTGATCTATCCCAAGCCCTCTGCAATGACCCAGCCCAACCTCATCTGGAATGTTTCCAGGGCTGGGGTACTTATAGCCTATTCAGGCAACCTGTGCCAGTGCTTGATCACTGCCATTGTAAAATATTCTTCCTTCTGTATACTTTAAAATCCCCCTCTTTTAGTTTAGAACAATTACCCATTGTCCTGTTGCTACATGCCCTAACAAAAAGCCTGTCTCTGTCTTTCTTAGAACCTCCCTTTAAGTATTGGAAGCCTGCAAGAAGGCCTTCCCAGAGCCTTCACTTCTCCAGGCTGAACAAACAAAACACCATCAGCCTGTCTTCACAGAAGGGTGACCAATTTCATGTGGCCCCACTCCAACATGTCCATGTCTTTCCTGTGCTGAGGACTCAAAAGCTGAACACAGGACTCACCAGAACAGAGTAGATCATAGAATCATAGAATGGTAAGGTTGGAAGAGACCTCAAGGATCATCCAGTTCCAACCCCCTGCCATAGGCAGGGACACCTCCCACAAGTACAGGTCACTCAAGGCCTCCTCCAACCTGGCCTTCAACACCTCCAGGGAGGTCGGGGAGCACAGAAGACCTCCCTGGGCAACCTGTGCCAGTGTCTCACCACCCTCACTGCAAACAACTTCCTCCTAACATCCAGTCTAAATCTCCCCTCCACCAGTTTAAACTCATATGATAGGCAGGATGACCTCCCTCCACCTGCTAGCCACTCTTCTTGTGATGTAGCCATGTAGCCAGGTATATTTTGGATTCCTGGGCTGTGTCAAGGCTTCACTCTGCTCAGACCATGAGCCATCACTCCTTTTCAAAGATGAATAACAACTTTTCAAACATTTTGGTATTTGTGTAGTTGCTAAGGAACCTTACTTTGTATGCATTGACTAGCAGTTAACCAGAGCTCCTCATAGATCACCTGGTATCTGTCCATAGAGACTTAGATCCACTAAAATAAAATTTAGCCACAAGAATAAAGTTTGAGGTGACTGATAGCAAGCATATTATTAGGCTAGGCTTCAGTAAGATAAATGAGATCAATCTGCAGCATCTTAAGAAGTGTCTGCAGGCACACTCTGATGATGCTAACACCCACAATACACAAGCTATGCAATGTGAAGTACACATCTGGGGTGGCTCCTACCACTGAGCTTAGACTTATATTCTAAAACTCTCCTAGCTGCTGGAAGAGAGCAGCTGCATATGCCAGTTATGGGGATGATCTCTGGGTTGTGAATCGATTGGGATAACGCTGGAGGGATGAAAATCCTGTCAGAAATCACAGAATCATAGAATGGTAAGGTTGGAAGTGACCTCAAAGATCATCCAGTTCCAACCCCCTACCATAGGCAGGGACACCTCCCACTAGTACAGGTCACTCAAGGCCTCCTCCAACCTGGCCTTGAACACCTCCAGGGAGGGAGCAGCCACAACCTCCCTGGGCAACCTCTGCCAGTGTCTCACCACCCTCACTGCAAACAACTTCCTCCTAACATCCACTTTCAGTCTCTCCTCTGCCACTTCAAACCCATTGCCTCTTGTCCTGTTATTACAAGACCTTGTCAATAGTCCCTCCCCAGCCTTCCTGTAGGCCCCTTCAGATCCTGGAAGGCTACTCTAAGGTCCCCTGGAAGCCTTCTCTTCTCCAGGCTGCAGAGCCCCAACTCTCTCAGCCTGTCCTCACAGCACAGCTGCTGCAGCCCTCTCAGCATCCTCATGGCCTCCTCTGGACCGACTCCAACACTTCCATGTCCTTCCTGTGCTGGGGGGGCTCCAGAACTGCACACAGTGATCATCATTCAAGCAATTTTACACATAGCTCACCGGCCCCTTGGTATGGCTGTTCCCAGGTTAATTCACTAATAAAGACGTTTCCAAACAGGTTCCAGCTGTAGTTTCTCTCGGACAGCGGGAGTGTGCACATGGGCAGTTAGTTAACTTGCTGGAAATCCTGGCTTCTACTTGTCTTGCAGTGAGTTTGTCACGTAATCATACTTGGAATAAAACTGCTAAGAATCTGCTGACTGTGGCTTCTTCTGCATTCGTCAGCCATCTGCTCAGCCCAAGCACTCATGCAGAGTGCTTGCACATGCGATCTGCACCACCTCACTGGGGGCTGTTTTAGAAGAGCATTATCCAGTTCAGAAGGGGCAGAGATTCCATGTCACCCTCAGCTGTGCAGCCACCCACAAAAGGTTTTGCATTCACTCACGATGCCACTGTTGGCCTCTAAGTTTATAACCTACACTCAGCAAATTCTTGAAGCCTTCGTGCTGCACTGCAGAAATTGTACTTCGAAGCCAAATGTTGTGTTTTAGCCAAGAGCTATTGCAGCCCTATAGTGTAGTGAAGGCCTCCTCAAAACCTTGTTCTTTGCCCAACATCTGTCAAACAGCCTTTGGTTTGGGGAAAAAAAAGCATTGCAGTTTGTGATGCAGTTCTCATGGACGAGCGATGGGCCTGAAATAGATGACTACCACATCTCTCACACCCACTGATCTTCAGGGAAGGCAATGAAGAGGAATTGTAATATTCTCTAAGGCTCTTTTTCAGCCAAAAGAAGAGCTCTCTAGCTGAGCAACTATCTCAAGCTATAACATTTTCATTTTCATCACAACTACTTCTGTACTACTGTTTTTCGAGCAGAAGATGAGAACTGGCACTGAAGAACTGGAGGAAGCTGACAGTTGGAATGACTGAGAATCCTAAAGAATGTGTTTGAGAAATGTGAAGAGCAGATTTCTGTGCAGGAACAGCTACACTTTCTATCCTTTGGCTCTCCCAGCATGTGTTTGCCTTACTCAACAAGCCCTGTTTCAAAGGAAGGTTCCTCCAGACTTTCACATCAAATTTATTCGAGGGTAAAGCTTGCAGAACAGGAATTCTGACTGAAAAATCTTGCAGTTCTTGTATTTTTCCTCAAAAGTGGTGCTGGATGAGAACACTTTGCCAGCACAAATTATCTCACAAACCTGGTATAAACATGTGGCACAATTCTTATTACAAGTGATTTTTAAATCTTTTCAAATTTGTAATCACAGAATCATAGAATGGTAAGGTTGGAAGGGACCTCAAAGATCATCCAGGTCCAACCCCCTGCCATAGGCAGGGACACCTCCCACTAGTACAGGTCACTCAAGGCCTCCTCCAACCTGGCCTTGAACACCTCCAGGAAGAGAGCAGCCACAACCTCCCTGGCCAACTTGTGCCAGTGTCTCACCACCCTCACTGCAAACAACTTCTTCCTGACATCCACTTTCAATCTCCCCTCTGACACTTCAAACCCATTGCCCCTTGTCCTGGCATTACAAGACCTTGTCAATAGTCCCTCCCCAGCCTTCCTGCAGCCCCCTTCAGATCCTGGAAGGCTACTCTAAGGTCTCCTGGAAGCCTTCTCTTCTCCAGGCTGCAGAGCCCCAACTCTCTCAGCCTGTCCTCACAGCACAGCTGCTGCAGCCCTCTCAGCATCTTCATGGCCTCCTCTGGACCCACTCCAACACTTCCATGTCCTTCCTGTGCTGGGGGCTCCAGAACTGCACACAGGATTGCAGGTGGGGTCTGAGGAAAGCAGAACAAAGGGGCACAATCCCCTCCCTTGCCCTGCTGCCCACACTGCTCTTGCTGCAGCCCAGCACTCAGTTGCTGTCTGGGCTGCACTCACACTGCAGCCTCATGTTGAGCTTTTCATCACCCCACACCCCCAGGGCCTTTCCCTCAGGGCTGCTCTCAGCCATTCCCCACCCAGCCTGGAATTGTGCTGTATTTGTGTAATCCATTTTGGAAATGTGTTTGTTCCACTGAGAATTCAGTGCACATATCCTAACATTCCTGTGTTTTTTTTATCTAAACCTTCACTTACCACCCACATTGCTCAGTGGAAGTTCAGGAGCAGC
Organism: Semnornis frantzii; assembly: GCA_013399775.1. Taxonomy (NCBI): domain Eukaryota; kingdom Metazoa; phylum Chordata; class Aves; order Piciformes; family Ramphastidae; genus Semnornis; species Semnornis frantzii. The sequence continues at coordinate 5,364 of VWYK01003200.1, forward strand.
CCTTTTGTTTACCCAGATTTCCTCCACTACCTTAGGGTCATTTTCATTTGATGCCAACTCCCCATTTAATTGCAAACTATACCTGCACAGTATCATCACAGCACTATTGCTGTTATCATGCCTTATAACCTCATCCTTATTTCTCCAGAGATCCAGCTCCTCACCATTTGAGAATCAATGTACAAAGCCACAAGCACAAACATGTGTCTGGTGTTTGACAAAAGGCTGTTGGAGTTCATTCCTTAGACCTCTCTTTAGCAAAAGTAAAGGCAACAGGGTACAAATAGACAAATCCAGCAACTCCCTAGAGTGCTGGTTTGAAGTTAATTGGAATATTTTCATGAAAAAAAAGATAGACTATAGGCTGTGAAAAGCAAACAATGGTGATGGCTTTGTCCCTCATAGGCTTGCTGAGATGTGTAAGACCAAAAACACAAATATAGACAAGACGGAGAGAGTCTTGGTCTCTCTGGGAGCTTCTCTGCCTTCTCCTCTCTGCTGAGTAATCTAACTAACCACTCTGCTTCTAACCCCCATGGCTGATTCTCCAAACTCACCTTGCATGTAAGGCAGAGGGGTGGGGAGAAGGTGGAAGGGTGGTTGGGAGCCCCTCCTGAGGACTCGGATTTCTGGGAGGGTAATTGTGTTTCTGTATTACCTTTAACTTGTCTATCTCTGTAACTATTCCTGTCTATTGTGTATATCTCTGCTTGTACATTGTGCCAAGCTGTAAATAGAGCTTCAGTCCTTAACTTCCAGCTGGCTGAGTCTAGTCTGGGGGATTTTACAAAGTGTGGGGAGGTGGGGAACTCCCAAACCACCATACCTAGTTGAATGGCCTTATTGTAGGGACTTTAAGAATATACCCTAAGGAAAGTCCAAATTCTGCAAGAAAATGCCAAAGAAAAACCCTCTGCACTCCAGTACTTCAGCTGACATCCTGAGGCTGAGGAGCAATATGTCAAAGAGACAATTCCCCCCCAAAAAAGGCACAAATCTCATCCTTTCATCTTGATTGCAGAGACCAAAGGTGAAAACATTGTGAAGTTTGGGAAATGCTTATTCATAATCTCTTTTTAAAGTTTACTGACTTTGTCCTATCGATTTTCTCCTTCGTCTGAAACTGTATAAGGAAGAAATAGTCTCAGAAGAAAAGATCATGAGTGACATCAGAGGCAGCAGAAAGTCATCCCAACAGGAAACTGGTTCTTGGCAGTAAGTCCCAAGACAAAAAGTCTTACATGATAAACAAAAATGTTTGGCAAAGCTAACCAAATGGTGCTTGTCCTTTACCTTCCCTAGAGGCCTGGCAGGGACTTTATCTCATTAAAGCACTGAATGTTCTTCTCCAATATTTACAGTCTTGTTTTAGGTTACTCTAACAATTGCTGTAGTCTCAGACAAGTAGTCAATGAAAGATGTATACATTTTAATTTGTGGAGTATCAGCTGGGGTTTTAATGTTGTCACCACATCCCTTAAACTCCAGGAGCCACTGACAAAAAAAGGTCTTGTCCTCCTCACTCACATGCAACCTTTGCACCATGCACAGGACAGATTTTCTTGGCTTGGTGCTTTATATGCCCCTAGGTCAGGCTCTTTAAGTAAAGAACATTAAAATGTGTGTTTAAAAAAAAAAAAGAAATCATTGCACAACCATATATAAACTTCCAACTACAGATGATTCCTTCTCCTTTGAGAGTACCATCTCAGAAAAATAAGGATATTCAGAAATAAAGCCAGTTCCACCCAGAAAAGGGCTTTTTTTTTTTTTAAGCATGTTTTAAAGCAGTAGTTGTTTGCACTGATCTTGTCTATCTGTTTATTGTTCTAAGTACACAATTCAGTCAATCTCAGCTCAGTTGAGGCCAACAGAATCTCCTGCTTTCAAAGGCACCACTTCTTTCCATTGCCTACCCAGAGCTATAGCCTTATATTTAGGCATATAATCCTCATTCCATAGATCAACCCAACTAAGGTGCAAATTATGTGGACCAGATCTCAGCCTGCAGTTTCTTTTGGCCTGTGGACAACACACAACTGCAAGGTACAGTCACTCAGGTTGACCTCTGAATCACAGAAATGGTAAGGTTGGTAGGGACCTCAAAGCTCATCCCGTTCCAACCCCCTGCCATAGGCAGGGACACCGCCCCCTTTAAACCCTCTGCTCCTAGCTCAGCTCACAGAACACTGAGAACTACACAAAATCAGTTGACGCTCATTCACAGGTGGCTGGGGGAATTGCAAGTTTAGTGGAACATTAATTTAAAAGATTCTTTTATTTTAAATGTGTTCTCATTTTAATTGTGTGTTCCCATTAACAACTTCATGTTATGAGCAAGAAGCACCCAAAGCAGGAGTGGCATTGAAAACTCATGAATGGCAACTCCATCCATGAACAGACACTCATTTGTATAAACTGTAAGACAGCCCAGACAGCAATCGAGTGCAGCAAGAGCAGTGTGGGCAGCAGGGCAAGGGAGGGGATTCTGCCCCTTTGCTCTGCTCTCCTCACACCCCACCTGCAGTCTTGTGTGCAGTTCTGGAGCCCCCAGCACAGGAAGGACATGGAAGTGTTGGAGTGGGTCCAGAGGAGGCCACAAAGATGCTGAGAGGGCTGGAGTACCTCTGCTGTGAGGACAGGCTGAGAGAGTTGGGGTTCTGCAGCCTGGAAAAGAGAAGGCTTCCAGGAGACCTTAGAGTAGCCTTCCAGGATCTGAAGGGGGCTGCAGGAAGGCTGGGGAGGGACTATTGACAAGGTCTTGTAATGCCAGGACAAGGGGCAATGGGTTTGAAGTGGCAGAGGGGAGATTGAAAGTGGATGTTAGGAGGAAGTTGTTTGCAGTGAGGGTGGTGAGACACTGGCACAGGTTGCCCAGGGAGGTTGTGGCTGCTCCCTCCCTGGAGGTGTTCAAGGCCAAGTTGGAGGAGGCCTTGAGTGACCTGTACTAGTGGGAGGTGTCCCTGCGTATTGCAGGGGGTTGGACCTGGATGATCCTTGAGGTCCCTTCCAACCTTCCCATTCTATGATTCTATGATAAGAGGCTGAGGGAGCTGGGATTGTTCAGCCTGGAGAAGAGGAGGCTTAGAGGGGACCTTATCACTCTCTACAACTGCCTGAAGTTGTAGTCAGGTGGGGGTCGGACTCTTGTCCCAGGCAACTTGTGACAGGGCAAGGGGTCATGGCCTGATGCTGCGTCAGGGGAGGTTTAGGTTGGATATTAGGAAGCACTTCCTCATGAAGGGGTGATTAGGCACTGGAGTGGACTGCCCAGGGAGGTGGTGGAGTCATCATCTCTGGGAGTTTTTAAGAAAAGACTGGATGTGGCACTTGGTGGCATGGTTTAGCTGATGTCATAATGTTAGGTTTTAGGCTGGACTTTATGATCTTGGAGGGCTTTTCCAGCCTCTGTGACTCTGTTTTTCCAAAGATGAGACAAAGAGGAGCTCCACTGAAGACCACCTAAACCCCTCAGACTGGCTTGCCCTGTTGCAAACCCAGGCGGCGTCTCGTGAAACACAATGTTGGCCTCCCATAACACAGCCATTTTGGAGTGCTTTATACACCCTGTGTTATGAGCAAAAATTAACAGTCTTAAAAGGGCTTTCTAATTCCCCATCTAATGAGATTCTATAGAGAAAAGCAGCTTGAGTTCCTGCTCATAAACACCATGCTATAATTACAAGACAGGCAAAAGAATTATGCTTCCTAATCACAATAAATTACCAAGCAAAAAAAAAATGTAATAAAACACTACAAGGTCTCTCTATACTGTGCTGTGTTAATGCAATGCTTTTATATCACCTTCTATTGCAAAATGCCATACATGCAACTAATTAAGTAAGGAGTGTTTTTCTCAGGGTAAGTAGAGCACCTACACTTAGGCAGGAAAATCTGTCCTGACTCTGCTCCCATTCAAAAATGGGAAGAGAAATCAAGTCAGAATTACAGCAAGTTTTCACAGTGACAGAATGGCAGGGGTTAGAAGCAATCTCTAGGAATCACCTAGTCCAATGCCCTTGCAGGGTCACTCAGAGCAAGCTGTGCAGGAAAGTGCCCAGGCATGTTTTGAAATTCTCCAGAGGAGGAGACTCCACAACGTTTCTGGGCAGCCTGTGCTACATTACCCACACAGGAACGAAGTTTTTCCTTATGTTTAGGTTGAACTTCCTGTGGTTTGTTTTGTGCCCATTGCTGACCACCACTAAAGAGTCTGGCCCCATCCTCTTTACACCCATCCTTTAGACATTTATATTCACTGCTAAGATCTCCTCTCATTCTTCTCTCTTCCAGGCTATACAGTCCCAGGTTTCAGAGCCTCTCCTCATAAGAGGCACATTCCAGTTCTCTCATCATCTTTGTAGCCCTTCACTGGACTCTCTCCAGTAGTTTCCTGTTTCTCTAGAACTGAGGAACACAGAACTGGACACAATATTCCAGGTGTGGTCCCACTAAGGCAGAGGAGATCTTCTCTCAGTCTGCTGACCATAGCCTTCTCCACCCCAGAGTACCATTGGCCTTCTTGGTCATAAGAACACACTGCTGGCTCATGGTTAAATTGTTGTCCACCAGCACTTCCAGCTCCTTCTCCGCCGAGCTGCTTTCCAGCACCTCAGCCCCTAACTGTACCGACACACGCAGTTATTCCTCCCTGGGTGCAAGACCCAACACCTGCCCTTATTGGACTTTATGAGGTTCCCCTCTGCCCAGCTGTCTGAGCAGTCCAGGTCTCACTGAATGGCAGCACAGACTGATGGTGTGTCAGCTTCTCCTTTCAGTCTTGTATCATCAGCAAACCCACACTGTTTCTTCAGCCAGGTCACTGATGGATATGTTGAACACAACTGGACNGCGATGTTGAACACAACTGGACGCAGCGTTAACCTCTAGCAAACCCCACTAGCTGCAGGCCTCCAACTCGACTCTGCACAGCTGACCACAACCCTCTCTTCTCTGCCATTCAGCTAGTTCTCCATTCCCCTCACTCTTCACTCATGTAACCCACACTTCCTAAGCTTACCTATGAGCTTCTTACAAAGACAGTGCCAAAAGCCTTCCTGCAGTCAAGGTAGACATCAGCCACTGCATTCCCCTCATCTACTCAGCTCGTCCACCATCAGAGAAGGCTATTGGATTGGTCAACGATGATTTCCCCTGCAGGAATCCATGCTGACTACTCCTGATAATGCCCTTTTTCCTCCACTCTTAGAGATGACCTCCAAAATGAGCTGTTCCACCACCTTTCTAGAGATGGAGGTAATGCTGGCTGGCCTGTAACTCCCTGGGTCTATCTTTTCTCCCTTTTTGAAGACTGGAGTGATATCAGCTTTCCTGCAGTCCTCACACACCTCTCCTGTTTCTCATGACCTTTAAAAAATGATGGACATTGGCTTAGCAATGACATCAGGCAGCACTGGTTGATGCATCTCATCAAGGCCCATGCATTTGCAGGTGTCCAGCTTGCCTAGATGATCTCTAAGGTGCTGACATTCTCTAAGTTGTCTTCCTCCCTCCAGACATTCTNCAGTCCTCACACACCTCTCCTGTTTCTCATGACCTTTAAAAAATGATGGA
>VWYK01003206.1:1656-18516 GCA_013399775.1 Semnornis frantzii
TTTTCACAGACAGAGTGGTCAGGCATTGGAATGGGCTACCCAGGGAGGTGGTGGAGTCACCAATCCTGGATGACTTTAAAGGTTATTTGGATGTGGTGCTTGGGGATATGATTTAGAGGTGATCTTGTAGAGTAGAGTTATTGGTTGGACTCGGTAATCCTGAGTCTTTTCCAACCTGAACATATCTATGATTCTGTGATTATGGATGTGCTAAATTTTTCTGCTTAGTTATATCTGATCTAATAAAGTTGAACTAGCTAGCAGTAGCAATGCCTGTTTTCAAATAGCACCTTTGTCATTAAAGGCAAACTATTTATATATATAAAGAAAAATGAGACTGTTTGACAAAGGTCACTGCACATATCATGGACAAGCTAAAGAATAGAACTTCTGAACCTCGGAGCATCAAGCACTTTGGAGCAGAGATGGAAAACATTAGTTCTGAAGGAAATATCATTAACATAAGGGGGAACTCCCACTTATTTCTCACATAGATCTGCTAAGTTGCCTAGCCTTGACATTAGTAGTTATTTTCATTTGCTTCCAACTTTATCCATTCTATTAATAAATGCATACTCTTGAAGACAAGAGGAACTGTGAAATGTATATGCTTGGAAACTTCATAGTCACCAAACATTCCAGAGTTCCTAGGCATAAACACAGTGCTAAAGTAATACTTGGCAAACAAAGCATGAAGTAGAATTTGGTTTAGATTGGCTTTCACACATTATCTGAATGAACACCTTAATGTTGCTGCCAGTCTCTTGTGAAATTTTCTCACATATTTCAGATTCAATTGAAAGGTTTCATCTGGGATAATTTGGGAGAATAATCCCAGCAAATGAAAGTCTCAATTTAAAAAGTATCTGATATATCTTAAGAACTACTACAAGTAGGTTTTCAAAAGTTTGCAAAATTGGTCAAGAAATTTAGACTGAAATTATGCCATGGCTCTGTTAGTAACTGCATTGGATTAACTGCTTGGTCTTTTTTCTTTCTTCTTCTCCACTGTGGGTTTTTTTTCTGTTTGTTTGTTTGTTTTGGGGCTGGTTGTTTTTTTTTTTCTCTTTAGTTTAACTGTTTCTCAGGTCAGAGACAGACTTTTCTTTCCTGTAGAGCACCTAACCCAACAAGACCTTAGGCTACATTTGGGAGGCTTCACAACAGAAATTGATGAGTTTGGTTATGTGGTTTTTTGCCTTATGACCTTTGTTTATCACCTACACATTCTTCCTGAACCCATCTTTTAAAATGCAGTAGGAAGAGCTATCAAAGTTAACCTAGTTTGGTCTGCCTGTTTGTTCCAGTAATGGTCATTAGCATTCAGTTGAGAGCTTTTAAACATGGCACTAGCCAAAGATACAGCACTGCAACAGACCAAGGGAAGCTAGCCATGCACTTGAAAACTGGAACCAGTGCTAATTCCCTACAGAAAGACTTTTATGTTTCTGGTTTTTTTTAGTTTCATCCATAGAAGATGAATGACCTGTTGTGTCAGAGTCCTGAAAAGCTATTTGTAACATCAGTTTAAGAAGGACTTTGAACTCTTGAACTGTTGGAGTGGGTCCAGAGGAGGGCCATGAAGATGGTCAGAGGGCTGGAGCAGCTCTGCTATGAGAACAGGTTACGAGATCTGGGGCTCTTCACCCTGGAGAAGAGAAGGCTTCGAGGAGACCTTATAGCAACCTTCCAATATCTGAAGGGGGCCTACAGGAAGGCTGGGGAGGGACTATTTACAAGGTCTTGTAATGAATGACGGTACGAGGAGTAATGGGTTTAAACTGGCAGAGGGGAGATTTAAACTAGACATTAGGAAGAAGTTCTTTGCAGTGAGGATGGTAAGACACTGGCACAGGTTGCCCAGGGAGGTTGTGGATTTTCTCTCCCTGGAGGTGTTCAAACCCACATTGGATAAGGCCTTGAGCGACGTATTCTAGTGAGAGGCCTATGGCAGGGGGTTGGAACTGGATGATCCTTGAGGTCCCTTCCAACTTTACCATTCTATGATTCCATTGCAATTTCTTCTTACAAAAGGCTGCTTTTCCTCAAGCTTGCTTATTCTTGCAATGATGTCAATAAATGACAGCTCTAAGTAGGTATAACTGTTCTTGTGGTGGCCTCCCGCAAGTGCACCAATGAATATTGAATTTCACACCTCTGACATGCCTAATCCTTGGGAGTTCTTTACAATGCCTGGCACATATTTACAGAAGAGGCACTTGTAGACAATTGCGTTAAGCTGTGCAGTATTTCCAGATAACCTGACTACTGAAAAAGATTTCACATCAAGGTTGAGTACTTGAAGTAGTTCATCCTGCTAGCAATTGATTTTTTTATTAGGTTTATTTCTCAGTGTTGGGATTCCAGGACAAAGATATCAAAGTATTGCACTTAAAGACAAGATGACACTTGAAAATGTGTGTATAGACATACCTACATGTGTAAAGTCTGCGTTTTCACAGGTCCTCCCTCCATTGGCAGCAGTCTAAACAGCTGGTTCAGAAGAATCCATGTTTTTTGTTGATTTTAATGCTGAGTTTAATCCTGGATTCAGTTAATACTTTAGCAAAACAACCAATGACAGGACTAGGGGTGGGTAATGGGTTTAAACTGACAGAGGGGTCATTTAGACTGGATGTCAGGAGGAAGTTCTTTCCAGTGAGGTTGGTGAGGCATTGGCACAGGTTGCCCAGGGAGGTTGTGGATGCTCCCTGCCTGGAGGAGTTCAAGGCCAGGTTGGACGAGGCGGTGAGTAACCTGTGCTAGTGGGAGGTGTCCCTGCCTGTGGCAGGGGGTTGGAACTGGATGAACCTTGAGGTCCCTTCCAACCTTACTATTCTATGATTCTATGAAAACAAGGTCTCGTAATGGGAGAATTACCAGATTATTCTCTTCTAGCATCAGTGTATATAGTAGTGTACATAGTGTACTGTTTACATCAGGGGATCTGTGCAAATCAAAGAAAAATCAAGTTCTCTGTGTAGGAGTAGGAATCTTGTCCCTTGTTGATGTAGGAGGTATCTTACCCAGAGGGATAGTTTTTACAGCATGAAATTCTCAGGTTGCAAGAGCAAACTCTGTAGATTGAGCAGCTAGGTCTGAGTTACTCTAAAGTAAACCTAATTTGCTTTACAATTGGCAACACCAGGAACAAAAGAAGTGGCAGAAATCCAACTTCGTGGTCCTCCTACCTGTCCAGTCCTACTCTCAACATCATTCACCCATTAAAAATGGTGATGGGAGTGACTGGAAAATACATGGTGCAAAAGATGAGAAAAAAATGTAAGCAATACATGAATAAAAATAATAAGCTAAAAGTGTACATAGAGAAGACAGTTGTATAGTGTCAGTCTGAAGAACTGCCAGGGACAATAGAAAAAAGACATTTTCAGTACCTGAGGACACAGACATGAAGGAATAACAAAACAACTTATTTTTAGACATGTCTGCTAGTTGCTTATGTAAGTGATCTTGTAATAAACACAAAAGGTGCTTTGAAGTAGAATTCCACATAAAAGAGGTTGCAAAGATTGGCAGAATAATGGCATACCTAGTTACTGCTTCCCTTTTTGTCTTTGCTAATTGGTGTACTGCACGGGGCTGAAGCTAATTTGGGTTCTGGCAGCACTAGCATTGATCTAACAGCATTAGTTGGCTTAATTTTTTATAACTTTGCAGAGAGGAAGAAAATTTTTGCAAGACCTGTGTGTCTCACTTTCTTTGACATTTAAAACTGCAAAACCAGTAGCGAAAGCAGGGGGCATCTGGGACCGAGCGGAAGATCCAAGACATTTGGGATACTGCAGCATGCCAGGGGTAGTGTGGCCTTCCTAAAGACAATCGATAATGCACAGACATTGGTTTGGCATTCAATTATCCCAGATTTGTACCAGTATAGTCAAGATTTTTCTTACACTGTAAGTACTGTCAATGTCACGAAAAAAGAAAATGTTTTCTCAATTGAAGCTTGTCTTTACTTCTTTCAGCTGGAACTAGGTAAAATAGTCTCAATTTCTATTTTGATAATCATCCATTTATCTCAAAAGGTACCTGAAGATCTAAATGGGACAGTCAAAGGTTGAGCTTTAATTTGCTGCTGCTCTTCAAAACCATCGTGCCTCATGCCAGCTTCAAAATGGAAGGGCTGGCTGGAGCAAACTGTTACAGGGCTTGAAGTTCAGACTGTAACATGTGAGGCTTCCTGTGTGGGTTGCTGCTTCTGGATTCCAAGTTTGGGTGTTGGCTTTTTTCCACCGAGATGGCAGCAGGACAGGGATGGATGGGGGATTAGCTCCCTGGCTTGGGTTTTTAGCTCACTTGTTTCTGCTTGCTGCTGCTTGATGCTGTGCTTTTTCTGTCAAAAGGCTAAGGTAATTGTGCATTTGTATTATGATGATCTGGTTTGCTCAGTAAACTCTTATCTCGCTCTTTTCGTCCCAATCCAGAGTTTTTTTGTGTGTTGTTTTTTCCTCACTTCCATCTTGGCTGAGTCAGACAGGTTTACAAGTTGGTTTGCTTTAATCCATTACAGGGACAAAACAGAAGTCTGGACATTATCTTGGAGTTATTCAAGGGGAGACTGTCTACTTGAGAATGTGCAATGCCAGCAACATTGTCTAAAACAGCCCTATAAACACAGTTGTTTCATTGGAAAAATCATTAGGACCAGCTGAGTGTATGAGAAACTCAAGAAACCAGCTTAAAAAAAAAAAAAAAAAAAAAGGAAAAAAAAGGTCTGGTAATCTAAAAAGTGGTCTTTAACATTTTGTATAAGCTTATCTTCCCACTGCGCCTTCAAACAGGCATACATGCACACACACGAGCACATATGTGTGCACACATACACACACTTCCCATCTATATGAAAACTTCATGCAAGATGTTTTGTGTACTTATGTCCAAGCATATTTTCTTTAACATGTATCAAACAGATTGCTCGGGGAGGTGGTAGAAGCCCCATCCCTGAAAGTTTTAATGGCAAGGCTGGATGGGGCTCTGAGCAACCTCATCTAGTGTGAGGTGTCCCTGCCCATGGCAGGGGCATTGGAGCCAGATGATCCTTGAGGTCCCTTCCAGCCCTTCCATCATGCTTAATGCCTTATCAAATACATTAAAGAAATATTAGAAAGTAATTAAGGTAGATCTAGTGGCAGTCACTAAACACAGTTAACCAACACAGAATGTCCTTCAACTGGAAAGAGGAAGGATTCTTTTGTATATATTGTACATATCAGTTAGGTTGTTTATTTGGTGGGAGTTGGAATCAAAACTCTGTAAGATCTCTGTGTCTTGTTTAATTTTGGAAAACACCACAAAAACAATAGTGAAACAAGTAGGTACCTGGGACCAAGCTGAAGATTCAGTATATTCAGAATAACACAAAATCTGAGAAATAAGGGATAGAGAAGCATTCCTAAATCCCTTGTCCACGTTAAGATCTACCACTGGCAAAGGTGCCCCAGTGACTGACTGCAGAAAGCAGCACTATCGTTCAGGGGCATAGCTTTGACTCTGGCTCTTTTCTTTGACCTTCAGTAAATTGCTTCTCTGGACCATAGTTTTCCGTCTTTGAAAGAAAGCTAAAGCTCTTCTGTGATGGAAGTTGTGTGGATAAGTTAGAATCCGAATGTTTTGAATACAAACTTCCACATGAAATTGTAGGGATTATTTTAAAAGCTTTCAGTCTGAGACAGTCATGTGGCTTGGTTGATTTTACAACATATATAATGACATAGCAGCAATGGTTTCTATTATCTTCCTGTCTCAATGTAAGAGTTAGAGAAATGCCTCGAAGTTTGTTAGTCTTTGCTTTTGTAATGCTGATTTCCCTAAGCAGCAACAGTTTCTAAAGGTAAAAAGTCTAGTCAAACACTGCCAGAGAAGAAACTGGGGCGGGGTGTGGAGTGTGTATGGAATCACACAGGACTGTTTGCTAAAACGGTCTGTATAGAGATCATACAATAACCTACTTTAGATTTTCTTGCTTCTTATGGATCTCTCTGGGCAAGGAAGCAGCTTTGTATTTGTTCAGAGAGAAGATCTTCTTGATTACTACATCTCTTACCTTGCTCATAGGACTTTTTTCTTCTCCAAGGTAGAATCATTATCATTGTTCTTTAAGTGCTAGCAATGTACTTGGCATGAGATAAGACATGCTGTCCTGTGTGGCTAAGAATTTGAAGACATAGACTGTATAAATCATGGACAAGGTGCAATGGACTACCTGCCCTGGGGGATGCAGAATAAAAAGGTAAAGTGACCTTAGCCAAAATCAGCACTAGAATTAAAATCACAGCACTGCAAGCATCATATGTCAAAAAGGTATCTAAAATACTACCTACTCATTTCTTCTTTTCTTTTTTAAATCAGCAACCCTGTATAAAAATATGGAATTTTACAAGACACGTAGAATGTGATATCAGCTAGGCTCCTGCATAATTCATAATCACTGATTTTCACAAAATGACTCTTGTATCAAGCTCATTACTTCTGCATGAAGCTCTACTCTGTCATTACAATTTAGGAACACAGAAAGGAACAGAGACAAAAGAGGCTGAAAAAAGGCATCTGAGTCAAGAATATGCCTTTCTGCTGTTCCAGCAGAGCAGTTCATTTAGTAAAGAAGCATAGAGGTAAGCTAAGAAACATCTCTAGTAGCAGATATGTAATGCTTTTCTTTGAGTACAGGAAGGTTCCTTCCCTGCCTGTATAACTCAAGAAATCTGAGGGGTTTTGTGCAAGAGTTCCTCTGTAAAAGCAGAAGTGAAGCACTGCATGAAGAGCATCCAAGGGAAAGAAGAAAAATCACAAAACTGTCTTAGAAAGCCTTTCTTTGAAAACAGAGCCGATTCAAATTGAAAATAAAAACCAACCAACCAACCAAACAAACAAACAAAACCCCAATCAAAATCCAGAAATAAAGCTATCAGACCCAATCAAAATCCAGAAACAAAGCTATCAGACTTTAGTGCACTAACTGATGAACACGAGCAGACTTGTAGCAACAAATCAGAGAATCACAGAATCATAGAATGGTTTAGGTTGGAATTGACCTCAAAGATCATCCAATTCCAACCCCCTGACATAGGCAGGGACACCTCTCACTAGAATACGTCGCTCAAGGCCTTATCCAGCATGGGTTTGAACACCTCCAGGGAGGGAGCATCCACAACCTCCCTGGCCAACCTGTGCCAGTGTTTCACCACCCTCACTGCAAAGAACTTCTTCCTAATGTCTAGTTTAAATCTCCTCTCTGCCAGTTTAAACCCGTTAATCCTCATCCCATCCTCCATTACAAGACCTTGTAAATAGTCCCTCCCCAGCCTTCCTGTAGGCCCCTTTCAGATACTGGAAGGCCACTACAAGGTCTCCTCAAAGCCTTCTCTTCTCCAGGGTGAAGAGCCCAAATTCTCGTATCCTGTACTCATAGCAGAGGTGCTTCAGCCCTCTGGATGTAAGCATCTGCTCACACACCTGAGGTAAGAGCTACTTTTGGTGACACTTCACTGTGCATAATGCACAACCATGGATATTTGATGGCTGTATGTTCTTCATATGAAACAGGCCTGCATGCAGGTCTGGGATTTTCCACTCCTGTGCTTGGCCTGTTCTCTCTTCTGCCTTTGCCTCATGTAAACCTCTCTGTTAGATCCACGTAGTTTTCGTTTCATCTTGAACCTCGTTAGTAGGTTTTATGGAATGTACCACATCTTATCACATGCCCTATCTCAAAGCAAGCACATTTATTCTGAATTAGGTGTTATTTAAATAAAATTCAGCCCAGTAGCTTTGCTCCAAAGCAATCAGAAGAAGGAAAAGCAGCTGACAAAATGGAAATCACAGTATGCTCCCTGAAATGAGTAGATGGGGAACAGATGCCATTGCTGAAAGCAAGAGGTTAACCTGACATAAATAACGGAAGGACAGCGGTAGGGAGTCCAATCAAAGCTGAATCAGTGCTCTCATCTTGCACAGCCTGACATATCTTTCTTGCTATTTATGGCTTCATTCCTCCTCTGCTCTCTGGGATTGCAGGTGGCAATTATGGGAGAAATCGTCAGGCTTTTTCCCCCTTTTTGTCACTGTCCAGCTTGTGAAACCTGTCAGATACTGCCATTGAATAAGAAAATGGAGATTGTCAGATCAGATTTAAACATGTCAAAAAATGCACAACTCAAATTTTACAGTGTCTTTGACATGTATATTCCCTACTAGCTCCTGTAAAGGACCAAATATGTTTATATCCTTTTCAGACTAAAAGACTAGTATCACACAGAAACTTCATTATTGCTACCTAATAAATTACCTCTTTGTGCCATAAGACAAAAACTGAGATTTCACTACCATGCAAAAATAAGAAAACTGAACACAGACAAGTGCGGGGGTTGGACTAGGTGACCTTTAGAGGTCCCTTCCACTTCAAATCATTCTATGATTCTATAAAGTTTTTTTTTCTATCTGCAAAAAAGTACTTTTGCTGTAAAATCCTAAATGTGATACTCATAACAGGAACTGAATAGACCCAAAAAGTAAAATAAAATTTGTAAGATCAACTGCTTCATCTCTCTATTAACAGGAGATCACACAAAGCCTTGCCTGGCACTATAAATTCTAAAAGCAAAACAAAGCATGAAAGAAACTTTTACCCAGCACTAAAAAGCCTTTTGGCATAAATTATTTTTTTGTTGTTGTTGTATCAGGGCAGAGAAACCGTTTCCTTGACCCTATTTGGAGAGCTAGATTCAAGTGTCATCCTCAAGGTCCCTTTTTCTTCTCTTCTTACAAAGCATGTTGCTTTCTGGTTCAACTTCACTGACACATGGGGGAAATCGCTGTGACCTCGTTTACGACTTCAAAACATGCCAACACTTTCCCTGAACACAAAGTCTCCACACAGACTTTTCAGGAAGGAGTATATGTACAGGGGTATCCTTGCATTATATCCTGACCAAAAAATACCTTTGTAGAGGGGAGAAACTATAATAACAAATCAGTAACAACTGAATGTTTCCCCCTAAACATGCCTGCATCTTTAGGAGAAATACACCTCTTAAAGGGTAAGTGCTTGTGCACACCAGTAAAAAGAGGTAAGCAGTAGAAAGCAAAACCTGTAAGACAACATATTGAACATGTTTACAGGTAGTGGAATTGGTTTGTTTCATTTCTGTGTGATGGTTCTGTCCACCACAGACAAGCACAGGTCTTCAAAGACCTGGAAGAGAGAGAAAAAAGCGAGTATATGTATGTATGTGAACATTCAGAACCTGAATGCGTTGTGCAGGGTCTGAATAAGGCTCCCATAGTATGAATATCATTGTAGCTTTTAAGCTCGTAACTGCTCAGAGCAAAAAGTAATTTCCAATTCCCCTTGTCAACTGCCAAACTGCAACATCCTCCAAGATGAAATACCCTGCCCCCTTAATTTTGTCATCATCTGGGATCTATCTGCAAAACATAAAATAATGTTATTTCCATAGCATCAGAGAGCAAGACACATGCAACAGAAGGATGATCTGTGTGTGCTACTTAAAGGCAGCTGCTGCTCCAGCCTGTTCTGAACCCTGGATTGCCACAGGCATAAGTGACTGCTATGGCATTATGGCAGGTATTAAGAGAATGAGGCCAGTCTCTTTCCAGTGGTCTCCAGAGACAGTACAAAGGGTAATGGGTGCAAAATAGAATGCAGTAAGTTGCACCTACATATGACAAAAACTTTACTTTGAGGGTGCCAGAACACTGGAACAGGCTGCCCAGAGAGGTTGTGAAGTCCTTCTCTGGAGACTTTCAAAACCCACCTGGACAATGGCATCCTGGCCTGTATCAGTGTTGCCAGCAGGACAAGAGAGGTTACTCTTTCCCTGTACTTGGCACTAGTCACTAGTACTGCGTCCAGTTTTGGGTCCCTCAATTCAAGAGAGATGTTGAGGTACTGGAATTTGCCCAGAGAAGGGCAACAAAGCTGATGATCACCTGGAGCACAGCCCTGTGAGGAGAAGCAGAGGGAGCTGGGAGTGTTTAGCCTGGAGAAGAGGAGGCTCAGGGGTGACCTCATTGCTGTCTACAAATACTGGAAGGGAGGTTGTAGCCACCTGGGGGTTGGTCTCTTCTCCCAGGTAACCAGCAACAGAATGAGGGGACACAGTCTCAATTTGTGCCAGAGAAGGTCTAGGTTGGGTATTAGGAGGAAGTTCTTCACAGAATGATTGGCATTGGAATGGGCTGCCCAGGAAGGTGGTGGAGTTGCTGTCCATGGAGGTGTTCAAGGAAAGACTGAACGAGGCACTTAGTGCCATGGTCTAGTTGATTGGGTAGGGTTGGGTGATAGGTTGATTCTATGATTCTACAAGTTCCTGTGCAACTTGATCTAGCAGAACCTGCTTTAGCAGGGATGTTGGATGAGATGATCCCCAGAGTTCCCTTCCAACCACTAACATTTTGTGATTCTGTGACACATCTGTATGGGACTATTTTTACCAAGTGAAGGATGCATGGTTTAAAAAGGCAGGTCAGACCAACACAGAAAACAAACTCCTAGGAGCCAGAAGCCAAAGAAAGAACCTTTGTGCTCTCTCACTATAATAAATACTACTTGTCTAGTTAAAGAGCTTTAGCCTGCAGTATCACTCTGCACAGTGGTGCACTGTGGGTGCTAATACAGGTTTAATATAGATTTCTCTTATTCATTGCATGTTCTTTCTCAGTGATTTTCTGCCCTCACACACAGTAGTGTGAACAGGAACACAAGGCTACCACATTCTGAAGGTCAAGGATTTTCACACAACTCCTTCATTTATAAAATACTTCAATTAAAAAAAATTATCACAATTTCTGACCTCCATTCACTACATTTGCTGTCAGTGAACTCCATGTCATTACTTACACAGTTTCTTTCAGTTTTACTTATGCCATCTCCCTTACTGAGTCATACCTCCAATACAACAGATATCCTCCAATATTTTAAATTTTTTGATAGTGCACAAATAATGATGCATCGGAATAACAAGCTCCTTCCTCTTCTCCATCAAAAGCCTCTAAATAAAGTCTAGCTAGTTTGTCTCTCCGAGTACATACTTCAGTTATGAAATCTGTTTTGTATGGAACTGTAGGCATGTAAGAATAAATGTTGTGATGTGTACCTCTTTATGTACATAAATACCCTTTTTTTTCTCTCTTTTTTTGCCCAGACTCTCTTTGAAGTAACCTCCTATTAAGCACCTTTATTTTGCTTCTTCCAGGATTCCCCATACATTTACTTTCTTATCACTTTATGCTAGACTGATTATATAACACTCTTTTTTTCTTTTTCTGAGGAGAAAAAGGCAACCCTAAAAGCCTTGTTAGAAGCTTATTTAACAACATTTATATCCCTTCTACAAATCCTTATTTAAAAACAAGCCTAAACCAAAGCAGACTTACAGAAATCAAAGAAGATTTTTAAACTCTTCTGATTTTAATTATCAGTCTGACTGTGGATGCTTCTTCCCTGGAGGTGTTCAAGGCCAGGTTGGATGAAGCCTTGAGTGACCTGTTCTAGTGGGAGGTGTCCCTGCCTATGGCAGGAGGTTGGAACTAGATGATCTTTGAGGCCACTTACAACCTAAACCATTCTATGATTCTATGTTGCTGGAGTGAGCAAAAAAGGAAAGATCTGATTGCAGTATGAGGTCAAAAGGCAAATCAGGAGAAACTGACAGAAAGAAATTACAGGACTAGAGAGAGTAAAAATTAATGAGTTAGGCTGAAAAGGAGGTGGGGATGGATGGAAAGCTAAAGTGACCGGCATAGTATCAAGGAGAAAAAAACGAAGTTCAGAGGTGTGCTTAAGCATTTTTGGGTTTACAGAAACCTAAACATCCAAACCTACTGAGTTAAATATTCTAACAGAAGACATATTCCCTGTGTAATTGCATGTGACATATGGAGAAAATGTGACTTTTAAAGTAATAGCTCTTGTAAACCATTTAATCTTTTCTTTATTAAAGGCAAAAAAGGGAAAAAAGTTAAATGACTGTTAGAGAAGGAGCACTGTTGTAGGTGGCATTTAAACATCATGAGTCTCTCGTGGATGAGTAATGCAGATATTCAAGAACTGCTGCTGAATACAGTACAAAGGCTATTTCACACTTCTGTGACCTTTTTGCTGAGGGAGCTGCTATTTTGCTTCTCAATAATGAGATTTCTTTAGTGCTCAGAAATTTAGATTGAATTCAAAAAGCCATAGGAGCTCTGATGCAAGGTGTTTTAGCTAAAAGAATTATACTTGCATTTTATAAGTGAAAGATCAATATTAAATCAGCCTTTGGAATGAAAGAATGGTTCTGTTTCTTTGAAGCAGGCTACCACTTCATGTCACACGAATCAATATCCTGCCATCAAGAAAGCCCCTGACAGATATAAAAGCAACTTGAAACAAAAAATCCCAAATGATCCTTGTTTCTTTTGTCTTTCCAGCAAGTCAAAGAAATGTATTTTAACCAGGAAACAAACTACAGACAGATGGGAACACCAGCTTCTGTTCTAGGTTTGCAACATCAGCCGAAACACAAACCAACAAAACCAACTAGAAGTATGAAATTATGGCATTGAAGATGCCCTGACATCAGAAAATGCCAACAGATACCCCCTGGCATTTTTGTGGCCACCTCAGTATGAACTGTCTCTTCTTCTCCCTCTCCTAAAGCACACAGGCAAAGTTAAATGGAAATATGAATGCTGTATCTGCACACACATTATCTTATTTTCCTGGTAGCTCTTTTGTACACTGGGCTGAAAAATAGGCTGTAATAAAGGTGTTAGTGAAGATAACAGCTGCTACTGCATGATTTAGAAGTCATTTGCTGTAGGGAATTTACAATGAACCAATCGCGTTTCCCATCCGTAGAACAGGAATTTCTTTTTCTTAATTCATGTAGATTTAGATCTGGAAGGAATGGAAGTAACTATGTATTCTTATGAGAAGACCCACGTAAATTCCAAACCAGGTTGCACTTTACCTATTTTTGATTCCTGCTGTTCAGAAAAAAAAGTACATTTGTTCTGCTCATTTCTCTGAAGAGTTTACCAAATGTGTATTTTAAAGCATGAATCTTCTATCAGTTTGTACAATAGGTTTTAGGAATTCATGGAGGTGTCAGCGTTGCAGTGTTCTGGGTACCATCTGCCCATCTTTGCTTACCTGTCAGCATACACTTGTGGAGACAAGGATGTTACCAAAGCACGGGGAAAACAGGCAGAACAGCAGCTGCACCAGCCGAAATAAGGAATGGCCCCCTCTGCAGTCAGCAGGGGCATACTCAACTAGATCAGGTTGCCCAGAGCCCTGTTGAGCCTCACCTTGAATACCTCCAGGGATGGAGCCCCAGTCACCTCCCCAGGCAACCTGTTCCAGTAGTAGTGTTCCACTACCCTCATGGTAAAGAACTTGTTTGTTACATCCAATCTAAATCTGCTCTTCTCTAGTTTGAAGCCATTGCCCCTTGTCCTATCACTACAGGTCTTTGTGAACAGTCTCTCTCCGTTCTTCTTGTAGGTCCCCTTCAGCTACTGGAAGGCTACTGACCTAATGGTCTCCCTGGAGTGTCTTCCAGGCTGAACAACCTCAGCTCCCTCAGCCTGTCTTTGTAGCAGAGGCGATCCAACCCCCCAGTCATTTTCATGGCCCTCCTCTGGACCCACTTCATCTGGTCCATGTCCTTCCTATATTGAGGGCTCCAGACCTGGATGCAATACTCTAGGTGAGGTCTCACCAGCAAAGAGTAAAGTGGCAGAATCACCTCACCCAATCTGCCAGCATCGCATCTTTTGCTGCAGCCCAGGATAGCATTGGCCTTCTGGGCTGCAAGCTCACACTGTCTCCTCGTGCCCAATGCTGACCTGCTGCCTCAATCTCACAAGATGTTCGTCCTTCTAAATTGTAGCTGCACAAGTCTTGAATAAGGGAGTCTAGTCCACCTAAACAACACTGGAAACATGTTCAGAACAAGGTGCAGAAGATAATCACTAGAGTGGCTCCAGGGTATAATCCCCACTGAGACACCATTACATTTGTGACACGGTCAGACAGGTCCTATGCGGTTGCCACTAAAATGCTTGCAAATGTGTTTTAATTTAAATCTCTGTTGGACTCTCCTGAACATTTTATGAAGGGAGATGAAAAGTTGTAATTATCACTCAAAAACAACCTTCACTTTTTAACTTTCTCTGTAACTGCTACTGTCACAGTGGACTCCTGAAACATGAGAACCCCTGACAGTTTGAATTAACCTGCTAGGATAACAAGTGCTACAGAAATATCTTGGACGCATATATAAAGGTTACATTTCATATAGGGTTTGGTTTGGTAGGTCTAACCAGAAGTAGAGTTAAACCACATCTTAATTCTTATGAAGTGCAGCCAGCTTGAGTGACACCCTGTGTGATGAAGTAATGACTGCATGCATTTGGAATCTGGTATCACGGATAACACACAGAGCTGGTCCAGGCACAAGAAAGAATGTCTGAAGTCAGAACATGAACCTGCAAAATTCTGGCCCAAGATGCAAGTTAAAGGTATGTGCAGGTTGCTCTGGCATTCCTGCTAGGAGGAATCCTGTAGGCCAAAATGCTAGAAGGTAAGGGGCCCCTAGAGATATGGTTACTATTCAAACACAGCTTCCTCCAGGCTCAAGATAGGTGCATTTCTTTGAGTGAAAAATCAAGTAGAGCAGAAAGGGTACCTGTGTGGATGAGTAAAGAACTGCTGAGAAAAGTCATGAAGGTCAGAGTATGTGAGAAAGGAGAATGTTGTGTGGGGACTTTATCAACGTCTACAAATATCTGGTCATGGCCTGCTTACCACACCTCTGGATATCTTCTGAAGAAATGCTGCAACAAACCATATGCACATGCAGGACACTGTTAAAAAGTATCTGCTCCTGCAAAGGAGGCTGAGGCACAAAGCTACATGCAAAGATCAGCACAGTGGATTTGAGTTTTCAAAGTGAATCAAGGTTTCTAAGAAAAAAAATAACCCAAGCAAACACTACAAAGATTCATTCAGGAGCCAGTGAAATCCAGCTCTTGCCCAGAAGAATCCAGCATTGCTGCCTTTGTGTCTCTTCCCTAAACACTGAAACCTCTTTACGTGCAAAACTTCTATCAATGTGAAATGCCACCAGCACCAAAAGCACAAAGGAATAAACTTAAATGCAATTTTCATTGGCAGCAAGCATTGACTGTCAAATAATAGAAAAAATAATTTTCCACTTACAAACATTATGAAAGACATGAGGTAGGCAAGCTACTGACTGCACAAACCAGCCTCTGGCTTATGTGCTACAATGACAAAGATGTATCAGAAATGAGTGTGGAAACTGAAAGAAAGGGCAGTTTAATGAAGCCAGGGCCCCTTCAGAATCAGTTATTCAGCTCGTACATGTTGGTGCAACTCTAGTGTCTGAACTGCCTGACAGTACTTCATAATCAGGCAAGATATTTAACTCCCCAATTATGCAGGTGCTCTTTTCAACTTGCAATACTAAATCAGAAAAGAAAAGCTTGCAAGCAAAATGCACAATTTCCCATTGTAAAGGTCAGCATTTCAACTGGATGTGAATGAGTGGTAGTGTCAGTCTAGTAAACAATGTCTTTTTTCCACTTTTTTTTCACTTATTCCGCACTTATAACAGCAGAGAACTTTGTTGTGCAATGTAACAATCACTGTGGCCTGAGGTTTCCCTCATAAATCTGAGAAGGAAAAATTGTTGACAAATCTGCATATAAAGCAGTTGTAATTTTTTACTAGAGTCCATAGATTATTATTTTTTCCTAGTAAATATGTACTCAATACTCATGGGTGTGATGCATATAACCAAGATGTCTAGGGCAAATGTAAAGACACACTATGATCTTTGTGCAATGAGTCAAGAGCTAGAGAAATATCTGGATTCAGACACATGAACTTCAGAGAAAGCTCAAGCCAACTAAACACCCCACATGACTCCCCATCCCACCCAAGTGAAGAATCTCAGACCTACTCCCAGGTTTAGGTGAACCTCACTCAAGCTGCAATATGCACGCCACAATTAGAAACAATGCAGAGCGGCAGTGGACCTTGTTAGCACCTCCTGGTTTATGAGATACTGGCATAACTGAAAACATTTACAACCTGAAAGAGGATGCTGAGAACAGTGGTTGCTTAGCCTAAGCTACAGTACTTATGGCTTCAGAGCCTGCAGAGAGTGCTCTTCACTTGCTGGGATTCCTGCTTGGCAGCAAAAACTTCCAGAGAGAGAACATGGGGAGAAATGATGCAATACAAGAGCTAATATTTGGAGGAGATCTGACTGGAGTGGCTCTGCATGGTGCTAATCCCACTTCAAATGAACACCTTCTGCACATTAGCGTTGCTAATAGGATGAGGCAGAGTTATCTCCACCCTGAATACAAGATTTCTTCAGCTTGGGCCAAGATCCAGTAGTTAAATGGTGGATTCCTTTAGGGTATAAACCATTGTTCTGTGCTCCTGTAGATCTGGTAAAATCTCTCTAAGATTTTCAATCTGCAAATTTATTTTACCACCCTTCATTTGGACACCTCTATGACCGTGAGTCAGTCTACGACTTCAGCAATTACAATAAATTACATTTTTCATTGTTCTCCTATAGGCAAATAAGAAATGTTTGTATGCATTATACAAAAAAAATACCTGTAAATTCTTCCATCTCCAAGTGTTTAATGATCTTGGAATCCAGCAACACTGAAAAGCTGTACCAGCAAAGGCAAACATGGAGTGTGAGCTATCTGCCAGCAATGGTGGGACTGGAAACTCTTCACAAAACCCAAAACAACTAAAATGTAAAATATGAATCACACAACAGGGTT
>VWYK01003207.1:0-10405 GCA_013399775.1 Semnornis frantzii
TTGGTGTCATCAACAAACTTGCTAACAGTACACTCCATACCCTCATCCAAGTCATTGATGAATATATTAAACAGAACTGGTCCCAGTACTGACCCCTGTGGGACTCCACTAGTTACAGGCCTCCAGCTAGACTCCCTCCCATTGACCACATCTGTCTGTCTTCTTTCCTTCAACCAGTTCCCAATCCACATCTCTACCTCATCCTCCAGACCACACTGCCTCAGCTTAGCCAGAAGGATAATGTGGGAGAGAGTGTCAAATGCTTTACTGAAATCAAGATAAACTGCATCCACTGCTCTAAAGAGGGGAGTGATAGAGGTGTTTTGGTGGACGTTTGGCCCCCAGCCAGGGCGAAACCACTACATCGAGTCTTACTATTTGAGATGTCAGGGGAAATACTCTGTATTTGCAAGTTTCATCAAAACTTTATCTTCCTCCACAGTATCTCAGTATTGAAAAAAAAATATCTATTAACCAGATTTTTTTTTTAAGGAAGCATCAAAGACATATTCTTTTACTTATCATCATCATGATTAAATTAGGTAGATGGATTGGGTTTTAGCTCTTACATTCTTCTGGTAACTTTTGCTGATCACTCTACATAATATTAAATTCTAAGGTTCATATAAATAAAATTCCTTTATGGAAAGTAGAATCCCCATTGAATGTATTGGATCTATTTCAACTGTGTATCAGGCCAGATATGTCTTGTTTGGTTTGGTTTTGTTTGTGGCCTCTCCTTAATCAATAAGCTAATTAAGAGCTGTTTAAAAGCCTCGATCGTGGAGACTGAAATCTGTTCACTTGTTTTACTCAGTGGGAAGACAAGAAACTTGTATCTCATTTTTCTATTTGTCTCTGAAGTGTTTTGCTCAGCACAAAGAGTCCATGACCAGCCTGTCTTTATTTCTAAAACTTCAAGTGCATCCCTACAACTCAATGACACATAGAAACAGCAATTCTGGATACTGTGTTAATAAAGTGGAACAGATTTTCCTATATCTTTTGATATATCACTTTGACCTTTACTGATATTGATTCTTCCAGTGTAATTAACAAAGGTGTAAAGAGTTTTACTGCAGAATCAACATAATGTCTAGATTCTATTTGTGATGCAGAAACATGGGATTATCTTCTTCAGTTTAGATTTATCTTCTTCAGTTTAGATATGGCCAAGAATGAGATTATGAAGCCAGACAGCAAACTTCAGTTCTATAAGTGTTTTAGGAACAGAAAGACTGTTTATAATAATATGTTTAAGTGAAAAATAGAGAGAAAATTCAGAAGATGTTTGGTTCAGACACTTTTATCCTCACAAGATCCTGTTCAAACAGAGCACATCTGTAAAGAGTTCTGTGAATGTCCACCTCATTCCTGAAAGTTGCATACCGTTTTTGCATTTCAGTAACAGAATATGCAATACCTCTGTTGCTCTGTACCTCTTTACTTGAAGAACATACAATTCCTTCTGGTAAAGCCAAATCCTATGTAAGACTAGCAGAGATTTGCATCCTGAAAGCAAGTTTGGAGCTCCTTCAAGGCTTTTGTTGCAGTTTAGAGTTAGTGCCCTAGCACAGTGTCTTAACTGTAAATAAGAATGAGTTTTTACCAGAGAACAAATTAGGATTGGATATACAATAATAATGTTTATGTAATTCCATTGGACTGCTAAATATCTTATATTTTGCTGTACTTCTTGCTCTCACTCTTGCTCTCTCCGACTGCCTTCTGCTTGGCTTTTGGACTATTCTATCTCTGCTCCTGACCTTGTACTTGCCATCTGATTCTCTTACTCTGCCTTTGCAAAAGGTAGGGGGAGTGGGGGGTTGGGACAGCAGGCCCTCTGGACCTCTTTGTGTCCAGAGGGATGGGAGAGAACTGAAATATTGTACAAGGTTGTATTGCATTGTTTATTGAACTGTAAAGAAATGTAAATTTGCTTTGTATGTGTTTCTTACCTTTCATACTTTTATATTTGGTCTACTTTTGTAAATATAATTTCATTTAACTTCCAAAAATTCTGCGGTATATTTACTCTGGGGGTAAATTTCCAATTTGCTGGGGTGCAAATCCAAACCACAACAGCTGTGAACCCAGGAAAAAGGGCAACAAACATCAAACACATCTTCTGTTTTCTGAGGTTGATTCTAATTAATGCAGACTACTCATTTAAAATACCTGTGAGCCCACATGAGCCACTAGATAAAATTATTGTTTGATAACTCAGTCTATTAAGGAAATTTATTACTGATTATCAGCATCAAACACTTTTAAGTCACTCATTGCTATATGTAAATATCCCACAATATGCATGAGCAAAATCTACTGTGCTCAACAATACTTGTACACTTCCCATGGTACTTCTGAGAGACTCTTGAAAGTGAGAGCTGCAAGGAGGTATCATTCATGTGGGAATGACTCAGTGGACTGTTGAATACATGTGGACCCACAGTGGGATGCAAGTTGTTCTGGTCATCTCTACAGCAACTTATTGATTGGAGACCAGGTACACAGAAACTTAGCCTGCTGTATGCTTGGCAACTGCAGCAGCTGTCACTCCTAACCAGTTCTGTGGCACCACATCTTCTTGCAGCTGTCCACCCACAGCCCACTCTTGAGAGCCAGACAAATATCAGTAGGAGTCTTCAGCTATCCCCTGGGCTCTGGCAACATTCTCTTCCAGCCCTCTGGGTTTCTTAAGAACCAATCTGTAATTTTCAAGCTCTGACCTTTTTTTTTTTTTTTTCTTTCTGAGTCATCCTGTAAACTACTTCATGGGACAGAATATTTAAATGATAAAGAGGTTCTAGGGGCTTTTTTAATTTCAATATTTTAATCTTAGCAAAGCAGCCATAAGCATATTAACTACTGTATTGTAGTACTTGCTGAGATGTATCTTAGTTACTTTATTGTGTAGCTTCTCAAGTGTACTCCCTTTAGATCTAATCTCCATAGCAAGTAATACATCATAAACAAACACACAGGGCACAAGCCATAGTCATAACAATACAGTTTTGTTTTGGTTTGGTTTCCCCACAGTTCTCTACAGTAGCTTTCAGAGCCTTCTTTATTGTTGTTTTGTTTTATCAATATTGATTGGAGACCCTGGTGACAAGCCAGAACAAAGAGGATTGATCTTAGGTTCAAGTAAGAGAGAATTAGGGAGGAGTAAAGCACAATGTATTAACAGGGATTTTGAGAAAATCCAATTTCCAAGTTTTTTTCAGACTACTTAATTGATCGTGGCATGTTACTGCAGATAAATGTTTTTATGCATTTTAGATTTTTCTTATTTGAGAATGAGGTATATTCCCATTGCTGTTTAACATCTTTGTCAGTGACATGGACAGAGGAATCAGTGCACCCTCAGTAAGTTTGCAGATGACACCAAGCTGTGTGGCACAGTCGACTTGCTAGAGGGCAGGGATCCATCCAGAGGGACCTGGACAGGCTGGAGAGGTGGGCCCAAGCCAACCTCATGAAATTCAACAAGGCCAAGTTTAAGGTCCTGCANCTTTGCTCTGCTCTCGTCAGACCCCATCTGGAGTACTGTGTGCAGTTCTGGAGGCCCCAGCACAGGAAGGACATGGAACTGTTGGAGTGGGTCCAGAGGAGGGCCACGAAGATGATCAGAGAGCTGGAGTAGCTCTGCTGTGAGGACAGGCTACAAGAGTTGGGGCTCTTCAGCCTGGAGAAGAGAAGGTTTCAAGGACACCTTATAGTAGCCTTCCGGGATCTTAAGGGGGCCTACAGGAAGGTTGGGGAGGGACTATTTACAAGGTCTTGCAATGACAGGACAAGGGACAATGGGTTTAAACTGTCAGAGGGGAGATTTAGACTGGATGTTAGGAGAAAGTTCTTTCCAGTGAGGGTGGTGAGGCTCTGAAACAGGTTGTGGCTGCTCCCTCCCTGGAGGTGTTCAAGGCCAGGCTGGACGAGGCCTTGAGTGACCTGTACTAGTGGGAGGTGTCTCTGCCTATGGAACTAGACGATCCTTGAGGTCCCTTCCAACCTTACCATTCTGTGATTCTATTCCAAACAGAAATATGTTTGCTGTTACATTGCCACATGCAAGCATTTATAGCTTCCTGTATTTCCATAAGCATGCCTAACCCTGACTATAATAGCAAGCAGAACAAGGAATCAAACAGTTATTTTCCAGTCAAAAACTGAAGCACCTGAATATGTGGGAGATGGAGATCAAAGTGTTACAAAGAGGCTATCCTGACACCAGTAGAAAGATTCTTGGCACAGAAGTATTTTCTCACATGTGCAAATCTTCTGATCACTATTACACTAAGTTTAGTTTAGCTCAGTTCATTTCAGTGCTGTTTTGGTTCGCTTTATAGGTCATTCTGATATGTATTCAGTAGCAAAGAAACCTGGGCAAACAGAAAATAACACACTTTTAGATGCTCAGTGGAGAATGTAGAGTGCTGCTTGAGAATTTAACGTGTTCTCAAGCTACTCTTGCTCTAGAGAGACATTACAGACGCTCACATACAAGAAATTCTACTTGTCAGATCTGCAAGTGAGATGACGACTCTCAAACCTCATCAGTGCCTTAAAGCAAAGGTAGAGAAATGAGTTCTTCCATGGTTTTCTGCTCCTGAAGTTGACATCCTTGATGAACTCTTACTCACTGTAACTTCAGACTCTGACACTAAAATTTGTCTTAGTCATCTGTCCCTTTTTTATACTATTGCATGCTCTTTCCACCAGATGGTAGGCAATAAAACCAGGAAATACAAGCTTAGCTGATACTGTATACATAAAGAACATCAAACAAAATTAAATAAAGTGCAATTGAAACAGTTCTCCATATGCTGGACTCCTGTATATGCTAAATGATAGCACTGAAAAAGTTCTGGCCAGTGTTTGCAGATATTTGATTGATGGTACAAGTAAGGCCTACATAAGCACATAGTACATATGTTATTAGATATTGAAAAGATGCTATTGTGTCTCCTGTTGTTCTCTAGGAGTAAACTAAACTAATTATTTTCAGGATATGCATTTTCTGTCAATTCCTTTAAGGAAAAGCATTTATTCCACTTATCCTGCTGTAACCAGATAAATGAAATTGTCTGCCCAGTGTGTAAATTTCTTCTCCTGCCTTGTTAGTGCTGTCTTGTACATGAAGTACTCATTTAGTTGCAAAAACCAATTATCATCCCTGTCTGGATGCATTAAGAATTTTCCTACAAGTCTTTTTCTCTCTATCACGTTTTAAGCAACACTGTACATGAATTATTCATATTGCCTATCTTGCAGGCAGGTTTTTTTATTATTAAATTCAATCATAATAATAGTTATTACCACAGTCATGGCAGTTTTATGAGTATTCTTCAATGCCATTACCTGGAAAGATTTCAATCAAGACATATAAAAGATGCAAATCAATTTCCATAATAAAATTAAACTGTACCATCTACTCTTTCATCCTAGCAATAGAGTTGATTGACAACTTCTCTCTGATAGTTGCAGCTGATAACTTGCAGGTATGGTAATGGAGAAAGGCAGATTCTCTTGCTCTAGCATTCTAAGAAACTCAGTATTTTTCTTGCCCTGTCAGTGTTTAATGCCTGTGTCTTCATGCAAACACAGTGTTTGAGATGCAAACACTCAGTTTACAAATATAAGTCCTGAACAAGACAATTATTTCTGTCTGGCAATATGCGATTTGACTTCAACTAACCAACGGCAGTGCAGAATAAATTAAATTCTGTAATGAATGTTCTTATTTACTATGCTGTGAGCAGTGCTCCTCTTCACAAAGGGCTGTTTTCCCAAGGAGGATGTTTTCCAACTGATTCACTTAACTTGATCCTGCGCTTTTATTTTAAATCTTTCTCTCTTCTTTCTTTTAGCATTGCTTTAGCACAGGTATAATGACCACTTGATGGTTCTTTGCTTCCTTTCTATGCAAGCACTTGATAGCTTGTTCCTACTTCCTTCTCTAATTACTGCTTCTATTTCTCTGTATGCTCCCCATTTACCATTTCCTGGTGCTTTACATCAAAGCTGCTGTCTAAATAAAGCCACTGGTGTTGGAATTAACTCCCAGGTAATTTTTACCTTTGCTCTGGAGGTAGATTAAATCTTGATGACATTTTCAAATCAAGGCCCTTGATTCAGATCCATTTAGATGAACTGTAAGGCAAAGCAAATGTGTTTGTCCTGAAGGAGATATTCTGGAATGATGCTGAAGTAATAAAGATGAGAATATAAAGAGCATTAATAGGGATAAATGGGACTTCTATCTTCAATTAAACTTCAAGTAAGGATAAACAATATAAACTATCAATCAACCCTAATACTGTGGGAAATAAAGTGATCACCATTTAGAATCAACAACAATAAAAAAAAAGTTCATTATGTAGAATTGGACAATTATTTGTATTCTGTAACAGATAATGTCCCCCCTGACATTTCTGGGTGATATCCATTCAAAGTAGACTCCTGGAGTAGAGACGCACTTACTTTGTTCCAGTATAAAATCCTTACATTCCTAAGAACTCCCTCTTTCATGTTCAAAAAAAATTTGAAAAGCTAGATTACATCACACTTCAAGAAACTAAACCATGCACGACTGAACTGATGTCTGTTATGTAATTCAATTTATTACAGCGAGGCTTCAGAATTAAGGAGTGAATTACAATTTTTCCCATAAGCAATTTTTTATTCCTGGTAAGGTCATGTTAGGACTATTACTGCTATTTTCAAAGATGTATGATGAAAAATTAAATAAGCTGGGCATTTTTCTATATAAATTTTCTATTTTCAAATGTATTTCAGCGTGCTCTAGATTGCCATTTAAATTATTCACTAACCTTTAATGCTACCTGCATATTATGGCATCTGTCAAAATCACTTTCTGATGAGAATTAATTGCTTTCTTCGTATGCAACAGATCCTGAAAAGCTGAGTTTTTTCCAACTGGTTTATATCTAAGTGTTAACCATCTGTAATACAACCTTAATTTCTACATTCCTAATTCTCCCTCCCCAAGATCATTTTATTAAATAGGATCATAGGTTGTACCCTCATGATTTCAAATTTTTTTAACTATGAATATAATGTATGAAATCCCCATTGCTTTGAGATAACCTCTGCCTTTTGCACCATGGATCACTAGACAGCCCAAGAAGTATTGGATGGCGTTCCAAAGGGCTGAAAGCCTGTTTGGGTTTTGATTCTCATTGCCCTACATGGTCTTGCATTTTAAGATACCTACTGGAAACCAGCATCTCTGTAGCAGAGGTGACAGACGAAAAACTCTTGTGTTAGACATTTCATTCTAAAAGTTAATGAATGAATTCTGGAGCCCCCAGCACAGGAAGGACATTGAACTGTTGGAGCGGGCCCAGAGGAGGGCCACGAAGATGCTCAGAGGGCTGCAACAGCTCTGTTATAAGGACAGGCTATGAGAGTTGGGGGTCTTCAGCCTGGAGAAGACAAGGCTTCAAGGAGACCTTCCAGTGTCTGAAGGGGGCCTACAGGAAGGCTGGGGAGGGACTTGCAATGTCTTACAAGGTCTTACAATGACAGGACAAGGGGCAATGGGCTTAAACTGTCAGAGGGGAGATTTAGACCAGATGTTAGGAGGAAGTTTTTACAGTGAGGGTGGTGAGAAACTGGCACAGGTTGCCCAGGGAGGTTGTGGCTGCTCCCTCCCTGGAGGTGTTCAAGGCCAGGTTGGACGAGGCCTTGAGTGACCTGTGCTAGTGGGAAGTGTCCCTGCCTACGGCAGGGGGTTGGAACTAGATGATCTTTGCGGTCCCTTCCAACCTAAACCATTCTATGATTCTATGGTAGTTTAGCAGGAAATGGGAAATGGGTAAGTGTGCAAAGATCTATGCCGAAGCAGTTGGTCTACTGCACTCCAAGAAGCCTGCCAGAGGAATGGTAACCACAGACAGACAGGTAGTATCACATATTTAAGGTACTAGCTTCTTAAACTCTTGCAGTGGTTTACTTATCCACAGAGCCAGACCCTCAGGGCTTAGACTTTGGGAAGCCTCACACTACTAAAAAGGAAAAATCTTCCTGTTTGGGTACTAAGAATTTATCATCAACCTGTCACTGTAATTTGATGATCACAGGATGCCGGGGGGTGAAAGGAACCCAAAGAGATCATTTAGTCCAACCCCTCTGCCAGAGCAGGACCAGTCTAGCTCAGATCACAGAGAAATGCATCCAGACGGGGCTTGAAAGACTCTGGAGGAGACTCCACAGCCTCTCTGGGGAGCCTGTTTCAGTGTTCTGTGACCCTTACAGTAACAAAGTTCCTTTTGTGTTGAGGTGGAACCTCCTGTGCTATAACTTACATCTATTGCTGCTTGTCCTATCACAGGGAGCAAGTGAGAAGAGCCTGTCCCCCGCTCCTGACACCCAGCCCTCAGATATTTATAGACATTTACTAAATCTCTTCTCAGTCTTCTCTTCTCCAGACTAAAAAGCCCCACATCCCTCAGCCTCTCCTTATCAGGCAATGCTTCAGTCCCCTAATCATCCTCATAGCCCTCCGCTGGACCCTCTCCAGCAGATCCCTGTCCCTCTTAAACTGGGGAGCCCAAAACTGAACACAGTACTCAAGATGGGGTCTCACCAGGGCAGAGTAGAGGAGGAAGTGAACCTCCCTTGATCTGCTGGACACACTCTGCTTAATGCACCCCAGGATCCCATTGGCCTTCTTGGCCACAAAGGCACATTGCTGTCCCATAGATGTTATCCACCAACTCTCCCAGGTCCCTCTGCACAGGGTTGCTCTTGAGCAGATCACCTCCCAACCTGTACCGGTGCAGTTTATTACTCCTCCCCAGGTGTAGGACTCTGCACTTGTCCTTGTTGAACCTCAGTTGGTTCCTCTGTGCCCAGCTCTCCAGTCTGTCCAGGTCTCACTGGATGGCCACACAGCCTTCAGCTCTATCAGCCTAGCCTCCCAGTTTGTTGTCATCAGCAAACTCACTGAGCAGACTCTCTCTCCCCTCATCAATGTCATTGATAAAGATGTTGAACAGATATTCCTGCATTAGTAAACAGAACAGGTCTAAGACCTATTTTCTAGGAATGAGACTAAATGACATGGCATGACCTGTGTCCACTCTGACAGATGGGAAAAGTTTTCGTGTACCCCTCAACAACAGAACATACAACCTTAGGAAGAAGTAATAGCAAAAGAATTTGATGAGGAACTTGGTCATCCACTGTAGAAAGTCCAGAGATCCTTATGGTTATTTTTCACATGCTTACTATAAGTAAAGGATAGTACCTTCCTTCACCCTGCAAAAACAAATGAGGTCCACCATTGCTGGCCTCCTCTTTGCTTAGCAATGCAGAAAGACTACCACAGAGTCCATGGGAATCCACCAAGTGACTGTTCAAATTCCCTTTACCTGTCTCACCAGCGAAGCAGGACAAAACCAATTTTATCTTTTTTAATTACAGTGATGTTCTTGTGATGTCTTGTTTAAATTGTGGGAAGGGATATCTGAGACTGCTGCTTTCTGCATTCTGAAAGACAAGAGAAGATTTGCTCCAAAGAGAAATTAGTACAGTCTGCCAGCCTGTCTTTGAGTTCTGGGTTTTTCTCATTACAGAATCATAGGAATGTTAACTTTGGTAGGCACTTCTCAAAATCATTCAGTTTGGGCTCAAGCGAATACACTTAAGGATGGATGTTCAGGACTGTGTCTGGCTAGAGTTTGAATAGCTTCAGGAGTAGGCTGCAAAACCTCCCAGGACTCCCTGTTGGATGACAAAAAGATTGAGTTTTTATAGGTAAGAAAAAACAGACCATCCAACTAGGATGAAGTAGCATAAAAAATACTATATAAGCACCAGCGAGAAGTATCACAATCACTAGCCCTTGTTCTCATGGGGGATTTCTGGAAATAGAATATGACAGAAAGGGAACAGTGCCAGAAGTTCCTGTCATGTGCGGAGCATTAAGTTCCTCCAACAGCTTGTGAAGTAAAATGCTCTGCTGGACCTATTGTATGCAAACAGATAAGGACCTGGGGCTGGGGTGAAGGTTTGGAGCCATGATTCCACAATTCTACCATCAGTACACAAGAGCACACAATATTTTTTTAACAGGATATTCAGTCATGTAAAGGGAAGTTAGCAAACGCTGTGTTTTACAATTGTTACCTTGTTTTGGTTTTGCAAGTAGAATCCATGTACTACTACTACTGACTAGACTGGAAGAGAAGAAATGAACTCAGATGAATACTGTTCATAAGGGCCTCATCCACTTTTCTTCAGATTTGCCTGAAATCTTGAGATGGCCATACAAAAGGGGCAGGTATGTAAAGTTCCAATGTGCACCCACAGAAGCCTACACAGTCCCTGGATATTTCCGTAATTTTCTGGTGTCATATTAACTGTGTGCAGTTCTGGA